>SDVV010017331.1:0-14013 GCA_016164225.1 Gammarus roeselii | reverse complement strand
ACTTATGGCAATTGGCAAAGACAATTGTGATCGCTAACAACATCGACAACATATGTATCGTCTGAGTAAAAACGATTAGATGGTGTCTCAATGTTGAGAGTTATGGTGGTGGTGGTCGTTCATAAACATAAATGCGTTTCCTTGTTATTGTTATAATGCATTTAGCTTGTGTTTGTTGGCAAAGTTACCGTTTTGAATTGATCGGTCAACAGATGTTCATAAAGCCTATTCTTGAAGGACTTTTTGGATTCAAGTTTTTTGAGACTTGATGGGAGGTTGTTCCAGGATTTCGGTCCAGTAATCGAAAAAGCTCGACAGGCAGTTTCTGATTTCCTATGTTCAACGCGCAGAGTTTCATTATTTCTTGTGAATCGATTGTTCTTTTCACCTCGAGAATATCTGTGCCTTTAGCTGCAGGGTGAATGTTTTTCTAGAAGATTTTTATGAATTCTGATCGACTCATGGAGTGTCAGTTTGTTGTCTATATTGAGCCACTGTAATTTTTCGAGGAGAGGACTTACGTGGTACCGTTTTCTGTGGTTCCCATCGCATGTTATTCTTGCTGCAAAGCTTATACAACGTTGTACTTTCTCTCTTTGAGTTTTGGTGCATTTCCCCCAAATTGAAAGACAGTAGTTAATGTGAGAAAATATTAAAGCGTGGACAATCAGTAATCTTGATTTGAAGTCCAATTCTTTTTTTGCAGAGCTTAGGAACAACAGGGTTCCATTCAACTTGGAACACAGAGTAGTTACGTGGTGTTTAATGGAAAGATCGGGATCAAACCATCCTCCCAGACTTATAACTTTATCTTCAACAGGAATGTCAGATTTGCCTATCCTGATAGAGAAATTCATCGGAACTGCTTTTCTTTTTGAGTTTGAGCCGAACAAGATGCATTTTGTTTTTTCAGAGTTCAGCTTGAGTCCATTTTTATCATACCAAAATTTCAGATTGGTTACAGCTGTCTCAGCGTCGTCTAGAGGAACACATACAGGTATGTTAGGGCTTGCAAGATGCGTTTAACATTATAAAATAAACTAGATGTGCAGGAAGGCTCTCTCTCTACTTTCTCTATGCATGAAAGGCTCGCGACAGAACTACACCAGCTTTACCGAGCAGATGACTCGTCACTGCTCTCTATTCATGGTTAACGATAGAACTACACCTGCTTTACTATGCAGACGACACGTCACTGCTCTCTATTCAAGGTTAACCATAGAGCTGTACCAGCTTTACTGAGCAGACGACACGTCACTGCTCTTTATTCAAGGTTAACGATAGAACTACACCAGCTTTACTGAGCAGACGACACGTTACTGCTACTTTATTCAAGGTTAACGATAGAACTACACCAGCTTTACTGAGCAGACGACACGTCACTGCTCTTTATTCAAGGTTAACGATAGAACTACACCAGCTTTACTGAGCAGACGACACGTCACTGCTCTTTATTCAAGGTTAACGATAAAACTACACCAGCTTTACAGGACACAAATATTCAACAACAATGACTTACATAGCTGGGTTCAATCGATGTGATGCTAATCATTTCTGCGACGCCTTCAACGCTCTCTCTCCCCTCCTCCACCGATTCCTCCAAGATGCACAGACTACCAACAGGTGTGCTCCACCCTCTTTATCTCTGAGGGCTCTGACGTCACAGCACCGAATGCCGGTGACGTAGTTGGTCACTATTTCCTTAGCAGCGTAATGAAAGCAGAACTGTTCCCGTATCTGGTATACGGTGTGCTAAGTGTTACTCTAGGGCTGATAGCTCTTAGCCGAGCCACGTTCAGCGTCCAGTGCACCTGAATAACGGTGGTGAGCATCTTTACTGGAAACAATTAACTATAGCTCACACCTAAAGCGTGACCGCATCTACAAACGATGTTGCTGATGTCTAACATTTCCTCCTGTCATTTGAAGCCTTGAGGCATGTTAAGGCAGCTCTTTTCAATTTAGTCCGTTAGTTAAAAGTTCAAAATGTTACATCATATCGAATTAACATAGCGTTTCAATTATAAAAGAAACGTTGTTAAGGCCCTGTCTATGCGCGAGGCAGGCTCGGACGCATCTCCATGATACACGACAGTCGCGAGGTCGCAGGTTTCCTACAATTGAACAATTATTGTCAGATGTCGTGGGTGACGCACCACATGATAACGTACAAATATTTCATGGTACTTTTGAGGTGTAATGTCTCGTTTTTTGACGAAGAAATTTATGTTTAAAATAATATGAAGAATTATTTCGGCCTGAACGAAAGGGCTTTGAGATATCGTCTTGCTAAGTGTAATATTGCCCGGTCAAGCACTATAACATCGACCATCCTGATTAACTTCCAGCGATATCAAAAGTCGGTAATTAGTTATGGCGTCCGTCTGATGAACTAAGAATCAATTATTCTCTCTTTGTACAGTACGTTCATCCATCAATGTTGTAATTATCCTATTGAAAGTGTCAAAAAGGCGTTCTTCTGGACCCATTTACAGTAATCGTTATACGGCTAACATTTGTGGTCCGAAAAGAACATCATCTGAGGGGCCGGGCAGTCCCTGCACTACTGATTGATTCGTATTCGTGATGCTTCAAATGATGGGGAGGATATCGACTCTTCTATCTACTTCAAGGTAGCGTGACAGACACACGGACGGACTGATTGGCTAACATGTCTCTCTGATCGAAATAATCCCGTCTCGGTGAGCCAGCTGGTGGCAGAGGAAGGGTGAAAGTTGGCAGCCATGTATCTGGAGCTAAGCTTTGGATTTCTCTGCCAGAATATCTTTGATTGGAGAGGCCATGCGTCCCAGATTAATTCCGACCTCATTCTTAATGAAGTTCCCTAGCCTGTAGATACAGACGAGAGAGCGGCCTCGTGAGGTTATAATTCGAGAAGTGTTTGGTATGTGTGCTACTGAATAGGTCGAGGCCCGTGCTTCTCGAGATTGGATGTATGAGATGAGCTGCGGTGATGGGATGGTGAGGGGAGGAAACTAACGAATTGATGTGATAGGCCTAATGTGATTTAGGGTTTTGTGAGGGAACATGTATAAGAGGAGGCGGTAATTTGTTTATTATGAGGAGAAGCAACCTTCAAACAAGACCTTCAATTGACGTATATGTTGAGAGAAGATCGCCAAACAATGTAAAGCCTAATACTTTGACAATGACCACTCCTCTTCCTCTAATAGCTGTGTTGGAGATAGCTTCGTAGGCGTGATAGAGAGTGCACCAAACGGCCTCCAGCTGAAGATTGTGCATTTCGAAAGCAACCACGCGATGAAGTGTGGGTACTCGTGAAGCAAAGACAGCAAAACAGCTGTTATTTGATTGCGGGGGATTGGCCTGGACAGCTGCTGTGGAGTCAGTGGAGTGACCGAGACAGCTGCCAGTGGAGGCAGTGAAGTGTCATATACTTACTTCACCAGCAGTTGGTAGTTATCGTGGAATTCTTTTTGGCAACATCAGAATAGACCCTACTTGGTTCGAAAGTTATCTGATAAATCGGCAACAAACAGTTAAACTTGACAACGCAACTATGTCAAATTCGGTCACAGTTGCCTTTGGGGTCCCTCAAGGTTCGATACTTGGCTCTTTGTTGTTCCTGGTTTTTGTAGATGACATCGACTGTAAAATACGAAAAAAAATCAAGCGAAAATGGTAATGTACGACGATGAAGTTCAAATATTGCTTCCCCGAAAGACGTCGGATCTGAATGCACTGAAAGACGACGCTAAGACAGCCGTAACTAATCTGAAATCTTGGTATGATAAAAATGGACTCAAGCTCAACTCTGAAAAAACAAGATGCATCTTGTTTGGCTTGAACTCGAAAAGAAAAGCAGTTCCTAGGAATTTCTCTATTAGGATAGGCAAATCTGACATTCCTGTTGAAGATGAAGTTATAAGTCTGTGAGTATTGTTTGATCCCGATCTTTCCTTCAAACACCACGTAACTACTCGGTGTTCCAAGTTGAATGGAACACTTTTGAAGTTAGATTTCAAATAGAGATTACTGATTGTCCACGCTTTAGTATTTTCTCACATTAACTACTGTCTTTCAAATTTGGCGGAAATGCACCAAAACACAAAGAGAAAAAGTGCAACGTTGTATAAGCTTTACGGCACGAATAACATGCGATGGTAACCACAGAAAACGAGACCACGTAAGTCCTTTCCTCGAAAAATTACAGTGTCTCAATATTGACAACATACTGGCACTCCATGAGTCGATCAGAATTCATAAGATCTTCTAGAAAAACATTCACCTAGCAGCCAAAGGCACATATATTCTCGAAGTACTCAGCACTTTGAACACAGAAAAACAGAAGCTGCCCGTAGATGCTTTTTCGATCACTGGACCAAAATCTTGGAACAACCTCCCAACAAGCCTCAATAATCTTGAATCCAACAAGTCCTTCAAACATAGGCCTAATGAACATCTGTTGACTAATCAATTCAAAACGGCAATTTTGAATTGAATTGAAAACATATGTATCTGACGATACATATGTTTTCTATGTTGCAACCGATCACCATCGTTAAGGGCCCCGACCTATTCAGTAGCACAGATACCAAACACTTCTCGAATTATAACCTCACGAGGCCGCTCTCTCGTCTGTATCTACAGGCTAGGGAACTTCATTAAGAATAAGGTCGGAATTAATCTGGGACACATGGCCTCTCCAATCAAATATATCCTGGCAGAGAAATCCAAACCTTAAGTGTTAACTCTCGTTTTGTCTAGTTTTATGATGCAAATGTTTTAATAATATTAGTATCATTAAAATACGAACTCAGTCTTTTCGAGGAACGATAGGCAGCTTCTAACTTTGACAAAGGCTTACTCGATTTTAATATAATTCATTGAGCTATTTCAAACAATTACCGTACCAGTTTTTGGTGATACAATCATTGCCTTCTAAGCTATTATTTTGATTTGTCTTCTATAACAGAAGTATATTCATCTGACTTGTGTACTTCAATATTGTATAGTTCTGATTGTCAATCATTTAATCATTTCCTAGCAGTCTTGAAGTGTGTATATTGTATATCCAGTTGTTTGGTATGCATTTTATGTATAATTTTTTTTATAACACATGTCGCCTATTCACCTTTTCATTATTCATACAATGTTTTAGATCATCTTTACAATATGTTAGAGATTTTCGATTTCCCAATCCTATATTGTATTCATATTTTCTGCATAGTTCATGTCGTCCATCCACACCTTTGCCATCGTACAATAATGTAGACTACTCATTACAATATGTTAGCACATTTTGATGTCCCAACCCCATGTTCTCGGGACTCTAACCACATGCATGCTTGATTTTCCACCCCATTTACTTGTTATTTTCCACACCCATGTATTTTGTTATTCATCCACCCCAAGTGTTTCTTATTTTCCAACCCCGCTTGTCACTGGTTTCCCCAACGCTATGTAGTCGAAATTATTTTGTCAAAATAGACATTTTCTGTATGTGCACAGATGATACTATTGTAAATAATATTTCGTTCTATGTAATCCGAACCGGCGGCCCCTAGAGATGAGCTGTGAAGAATTCAAATTGAACTCTCGTTTTCGTTAATTCGACTAGCGTGGTTGATAATGAAGTTTCATGTCCTATGTTTAACAATTTAACTTTTTCCTTAATATTGAAAACCCATTGCCAGACGATGGAAATAAACTATTTAATTATAATAATAATAATAATAATAATAATAATAATGTTGATGTGCTGAGAGGCAATGTTGATGTGCTGAGGGGCAACGTTGTTGTGCTGAGGGGCAAACGTTGATGTGCTGAAGAGCGGTAATACTTTTTTAATTATATAAAATTTATTTAGGTATAATGACTTGTTGACAAATTACAGAAATATCCCAATACACAGATGATATGTACCAAATCTTTGTGAGCGTGAGCTGTTCTGAAGACAATATTTGCTACAGATATTCTTACTATTAACTTTTAACTAAGGCTATGGAGGGAATTTACCTCTACAGCCCACCAATCGATGAACATTGTTGGAGGACGTTCTCAATTCTGTCTTGTTCAATCTACCATGACATAAATACGTCGCATTCAATTATTGATTTAAGAAAGAAATAGGTAAGGTCACAGGCCTCTACTGTGAGGGTAGAAGTTGTTTTAGATTGCATAACTCACGCAATGTTTGACAAACGGAGACACAAATGTTGAAACTAGCTCCATAGTTAACATGACATGTTACACAGTACAGGCGTTTCGACAATGTGCAACTCGGCTTGACTACGTACTGATATTTGTACGATGCGCAATACAATGCAGCAAAAGCAATACAATGCAAAAACAATGGCTTTTGTTCATAACTGAATGGTTCATTGTTAAACTGATGCTGAAACTGAGATAATACGCAATTGCTTTATAGCTAAAATTCTTCACTGGCCATTGTTTAACGGTGAGGTTTGTTGGGTGACTTCCGGAACATTGTTTTACAGTTATGAAAGTTAGTAAAGGCAATACGAAAATAGTTACAACAATTGGTAAATGGTATAAAACCCTTCCAAACCGGCAACAAAAGAAACTGGTCGCTGTTCTTTAATTTGAAATAATACCCTTTCGTACTTTATGTTTGGACCACCGCAAGAATATCATTTATAATCCAACGCATTTAGGGTGTGATGTCAATTCGCCGGCGAAAATGCTATACACATTTTAACCATCACATCAATATTTTGTTCATGGAAGGAAGTCTTGTTTGCGTATTCGTTGTGTATTATTCATACGTTACAGTGACGGAAGAGAAGGAAGTCTTGTTTGCGTATGCGTTGTGTTTTATTCATACGTTACAGTGACGGAAGAGAAGGAAGTCTTGTTTGCGTATGCGTTGTGTATTATTCATACGTTACAGTGACGGAAGAGAAACCATCCCATGAAAGCATCTCATGTAATGACATGATCACTTCTCACTGTATATTTCAATGTTTTAATGACTCTTTTCCATCATTAATTTAGCAGTTGTTCGGAAATACAATATCCATTATCTCAGTTTGAATAAAGCTGACTTAATAGTTGATAGATTTGCGTGTGGGTCTCCAGCACATATCGCGTTTAACGATTTATCTGTCGCTGTAGCTGAAGTCGAGTCATCCAAAACAGACCAAATGCAGCATGCTTCGCCCGTCCAACCCCCCCTCCCCCCCAATCCAAAGCCCATCTTTTCGAGTGATTAATGCTTTATCCAAATATCCCATCTTCCCAATAATTTGAACGTTATCCAACACCATTGTTTTCAGAATATTTGTCTCTCCAATTTTATCATTTCCACGTCATCTAACACTTTATACTCTATCCAATCCTACTTCTTCCATGGACGCTATATTTTGTCCAAGCATTCCTCATTCAGAGACATAATTTTTTATCCAATCCCACCTCTTCCAAATAATGTATACTTTATCCAAACCATCCTCTTCCAAAGACTTTATACTTTGCCTCTTCACAAAAACAATAATTCATCCATACCCACTTCTTAAAAAGACATTGTACACAATCCAATCTCAGATCTTCGAAAGACACTGCACTTGATCCAGTCCCATTGCCTGCGAAGTCTTTAAACAATATCCAACCTTCAACCCTCGCCCAACTCCCCCAGTGGCGGAGTTCACAGGCCGTGATCTGCACCTCACGAGGGTCAGTAGAACCGACATGACGGCCTACCTCTGCATCGCAAGGAACGGAGTACCACCCATCGTTAGCAAGAGGATCAAAGTCAGCGTGAACTGTGAGCCGGAGTGGGAGGGGGGCTGGAGTGTGGACTGAGAGTAATAGTGCGAAGTGGACTGAGAGTAATGGTGCGAAGTGGACTGTGAGCCAGGGGGGGGGGGTACTGGTGGGTAGACTGAGAGTAATGGTGTGATGTGGACTGTGAGCCGGAGTGGGGACTCAGGCTGGAGTGTGGACTGAGAGTAATGGTGCGAAGTGGACTGTGAGCCAGGGGGGGGAGGTGCTGGTGGGTGGACTGAGAGTAATGGTGTGATGTGTACTGTGAGCCGGAGTGGGGGGGGGGTTGGAGTGTGGACTGAAAGTAATGGTGCGAAGTGGTCTGTGAGCCAGGGTGGATGGAGGTGCTGGTGGGAGGACTGAGAGTAATGGTGTGATGTGCACTGTGAGCCGGAGTAAGGGGGGGCTGGAGTGTGGACTGAGAGTAATGGTGTCAAGTGGGCTGTGAGCCGGGGTGTGGGGAAGGGCTGGAGTGTGAACTAGAAGTAATGGTGTGATGTGGACTGAGAGTAATGGTGTGATGTAAACTGAGAGTAGTAGTGTGATGTGGACTGAGAGTAATGGTGTGATGTGGACTGAGAGTAGTAGTGTGATGTAGACTGAGAGTACTGGTGTGATGTTTACAAGTTTACAAGTGTAGGAAGACAGCAACAGGTCTATTGGCCCAAACTAGGTTGCCTTTTGATAGCAAGAGGGTTAGTTCTGGAGTAGAATGTCTAATAGGCCTTTTGGCCTAAACTAGGTTGCCTTTTGATAGCAAGAGAATTAGTTCTGAAGTAAAACGTCTAAGAGAGCTTCGTTTGTAATTTCTGTTTTTATTTACAACAATAGGAAATGGAACGTTTTAGCTATTTACCGGCGATTTAAGTAGAACTTATCGAGCCGCAACTTAAACGTTTCGATTGTATTGCTGTTTACAACCTCCGCTGGGAGTTTGTTCCGTTCTTCGACAACTCTATACGTGAAGAAATTACGCGTGATGTTGAGTGAGAAACGTTTCCCTATGATTTTGTATCTATTGTTCCTAGTCACTTCGTTTGTATCTTAAGTGAAAAGGCTCGCTCAGTCGACATTTTCCTTACCCTTAATAATCTTCCACACTTCTATCATGTCGCCTCTGACTCGATTGAGTTCGCGAAGCCTGTCTTCGTACGATTTATTCCGCAGCGGGGGAATGAGTTTGGTAGCTCTACGTTGAACCTTCTAAAGTTTAATAACGTCTTTTCTAAGGAATGGAGACCCGAATTGAACTAAGTAAGGGTGTGATGTGGACTGAGAGTAATGGTGTGACGTAGACTGAGAGTAATGGTGTGTAGTGGACTGAGAGAAATGGTGTGATGTGGACTGAGAGTAATGGTGTGATGTGGACTGAGAGTAATGGTGTGATGTGGACTGAGAGTAATGATGATATGAGGCCTGAGAGTATTGGTGTTATGTGGACTAAGAGTAATGGTGTGATGTGGACTGAGGGTAGTGGTGTGATGTGGTCTGAGAGCAATGGTGTGATGTGGACGGAAAGTAATGGTGTGATGTGGACTGAAAGTAATGGTGTGATGTGGACTGAGAGTAATGGTGTGATGTAAACTGAGAGTAATAGTGTGATGTGGACTGTGAGTAATAGTGTGATGTGGACTGGGAGTAATGGTGTGATGTGAATTGGAAGTAGTGGTGTGATGTGGACTGGGAGTAATGGTGTGGTGTGAACGGAGAGTAATGATGTAGTGTGGACTGAGAGTAGTGGTGTGATATGGACAGAGAGTAATGGTGTGATGTGGATTGAGAGTAGTGGTGTGATGTGGACTGGGAGTAATGATGTGATGTGAACTGAGAGTAATGGTGCGATGTGGACTGAGAGTAATTGTGTGATGTGGACTGAGAGTAATGGTGTTATGTGAACTGTGAGTAATGGTGTGATGTGGACTGAGAGTAATGGTGGGATGTGGACTGAGAGTAATGATGTGATGTGAAATGAGAGTGGTGGTGTAATGGGGACTGAGAGTAATGGTGTGATGTGGACTGAGAGTAATGGTGTGATGTGGACTGAGAGTAATGGTGTGATGTGAACTGAAATTGATGGTGTGATGTGGACTGGGAGAAGTTGTGTGATGGAGACTTAGAGTAATGGTGTGATGTGGACTGAGAGTAGCGGTGTGATGTGGACTGAGAGTAATGGTGTGATGTGGACTGCGAGTAATGGTGTGATGTGGACTAAGAGAAATGGTGTGATGTGGACTGAGAGTAAGGGTGTGATGTGGACTGAGAGTTATGGTGAGATGTGGACTGAGAGTAAGGGTGTGATTTGAACTGAGAGAAATGGTGTGATGTGGACTGAGAGTAATAGTGTGATGTGGACTGGGAGTAATAGTGTGATGTGGACTGAGAGTAATGGTGTGATGTGGACTGAGAGTAGTGGTGTGATGTGGACTGAGAGAAATGGTGTGATGTGGACTGTGAGTAATTGTGTGATGTGGACTGAGAGTAATTGTGTGATGTGGACTGAGAGAAGTGGAGTGATGGGAACTTAGAGTAATGGGGGTATGTGGACTGAGAGTAATGGTGTGATGTGGACTGAGAGTAAATGTGTGATGTGGACTGGGAGTAATGGTGTGATGTGGACTATGAGTAATGGTGTGATATGGACTATGAGCAATGGTGTGATGTGGACTGAGAGTAATAGTGGGATGTGGACTGCGAGTGATGGTGTGATGTGGACTGAGAGTAATGGTGTGATGTGGACTGAGAGGAATAGTGTGATGTGGACTGAGAGGAATGGTGTGATGTGGACTGAGATTAATGATGAAATTGAGATTGGTGGTGTGTTGTGGACTGCGAGTAATGGTGTGATGGGGACTGAGAGTAATAGTGTGATATGAGCTGAGAGTAATGGTGTGATGTGGACTGAGAGGAATGATGCGATATGGACTGAGAGTAATGGTGTGATGTGGACTGAGAGGAATGGTGTGATGTGGACTGAGAGTAATGGTGTGTAGTGGACTGAGAGAAATGGTGTGATGTGGACTGAGAGTAATGGTGTGATGTGAACTGAGAGTAATGGTGTGATGTGGACTGAGAGTAATGATGAGATGAGGCCTGAGAGTATTGGTGTTATTTGAACTGAGAGTAATGGTGTGATGTGGACTGAGAGTAGTGGTGTGATGTGGACTGAGAGCAATGGTGTGATGTGGATGGAAAGTAATGGTGTGATGTGGACTGAAATTAATGGTGTGATGTGGACTGAGAGTAATGGTGTGATGTAAACTGAGAGTAATGGAGTGATGTGGACTGAGAGTAATGGTGTGATGTGGACTGAGAGTAATGGTGTGATGTGGATTGGAAGTAGTGGTGTGATGTGGACTGAGAGTAATGGTGTGATGCGAACGGAGAGTAATGGTGCAGTGTGGACTGAGAGTAGTGGTGTGATATGGACAGAGAGTAATGGTGTGATGTGGATTGAGAGTAGTGGTGTGATGTAGACTGGGAGTAATGATGTGATGTGAACTGAGAGTAATGGTGCGATGTGGACTGTGAGTAATTGTGTGATGTGGACTGAGAGTAATGGTGTGATGTGAACTGAGAGAAATGGTGTGATGTGGACTGAGAGTAATGGTGGGATGTGGACTGAGAGTAATGGTGTGATGTGGACTAAGAGAAATGGTGTGATTTGGAGTGAGAGTAAGGGTGTGATGTGGACTGAGAGTTACGGTGAGATGTGGACTGAGAGTAAGGGTGTGATTTGAACTGAGAGTAATGGTGTAATGTGGACTGAGAGTAATAATGTGATGTGGACTGGAAGTAATAGTGTGATGTGGACTGAGAGTAACGGTGTGATGTGGACTGAGAGTAATGGTGTTGTGGACTGAGAGAAATGGTGAGATGTGGACTGCGAGTAATTGTGTGATGTGGACTGAGAGTAATTGTGTGATGTGGACTGAGAGAAGTGGAGTGATGGGAACTTAGAGTAATGGGGGTATGTGGACTGAGAATAATGGTGTGATGTGGACTGAGAGTAAATGTGTGATGTGGACTGGGAGTAATGGTGTGATGTGGACTATGAGTAATGGTGTGATATGGACTATGAGCAATGGTGTGATGTGGACTGAGAGTAATGGTGTGATGTGGACTGCGAGTGATGGTCTGATGTGGACTGAGAGTAATGGTGTGATGTGGACTGAGAGGAATGGTGTGATGTGGACTGAGAGGAACGCGGTGTGATGTGGACTGAGAGTAATGATGAAATTGAGAGTGGTGGTGTGTTGTGGACTGCGAATTATGGTGTGATGTGGACTGAGAGTAATGGTGTGATATGGGCTGAGAGTAATGGTGTGATGTGGACTGAGAGGAATGGTGCGATGTGGACTGAGAGTAATGATGAAATTGAGAGTGGTGGTGTGTTGTGGACTGCGAGTAATGGTGTAATGTGGACTGAGAGTAGTGGTGTGATATGGACTGAGAGTAACTGTGTGATGTGGACTGAGGGTAATGGTGTGATGTGGACTGCGAGTAATGGTGTGATGTGGACTGAGAGGAATGGTATGATGTGGACTGAGAGGAATGGTGTGATGTGGACTGTGAGTATTGATAAAATTGAGAGTGGTGGTGTGTTGTGGACTGAGAGTAATGGTCTGATGTGGACTGAGAGTGGCATGAAATCCAATTAGCCGTGCGCCAGCGAACGAGTATTTGTTCACGCGAAAGTTATGACCTTACGCTCGCTAATATTTTCTCGCGTTTAAGGCTTTATTCATAGCAATTTGGGTATGAGTAAATATTTGTTTGAAAATTATGAGACATTCATAACGTATCGCAAATCAGTAGTAATTCGGAACTAATATTCGAAAGAATATTCAGCTCCTCATTCATGATTAGCAATTAATGAAGAATTCAGATTAATGTTAATAAATATTCTAAATCTATAACTTGGCAGTAACTTTGGTCAGGCGTTGCTGAATTATTCTTGTTGAGATGTATATAAGCATGTTCTAGAAATATACCTTTGTGATGAATTCCATCCTTCCCCCAGTTCCTCCCATGATCAACGTCCCCCACCAGCTCGTGGGGGCGCCTTTGGGGCTCAGCTACACTTTCGAGTGCACCGCAGAGGCCCACCCCCATGCCTTGACTTACTGGACACGGGGGGACGGAGCCATGATATATGAGAGCAATAAGTTCTCCATCACAGATTCCGTGAGTTACGGGGTCATGATACACCACATCGACATGTCCTTCATCACAGTAGCCTTAAGTTGCGGGGCAATGATACACCACAACAACAGGCTCTCCGTCACAGAGTCAGTGAGTTGTGGGGCCATGATACAACACAGAACGATGTTCTCCATCATAGAGGCCGTGAGATGCGGGGATGAGGCATCATCCTCGCAACTCGCGTGAGGTGTCACGGTACAGTGCAGTGACGGTGAGTTGTCATGATACAGTGCAGTGACGGTGAGTTGTCATGATACAGTGCAGTGACGGTGAGTTGTCACGATAGAGTGCACTGACGGTGAGTAGTCATGATACAGTGCAGTGACGGTGAGTTGTCATGATACAGTGCAGTGACGGTGAGTTGTCATGATACAGTGCAGTGACGGTGAGTTGTCATGATACAGTGCAGTGACTTAATTGAATAATCAAATTGTTCATAACAGCCCGTTGAATGGACCCTCCCATTAACGAGCCACTTGTTCGTAACTTCCCATTGAGTGGACCCTCCCATTACCGAGCCCCTTGTTCATAACGGCCCGTTGAGTGGACCCTCCCATTACCGAGCCCCTTGTTCATAACGGCCCGTTGAGTGGATCCTCCCATTACCGAGCCCCTTGTTCATAACGGCCCGTTGAGTGGACCCTCCCATTACCGAGCCCCTTGTTCATAACGGCCCGTTGAGTGGACCCTCCCATTACCGAGCCCCTTGTTCATAACGGCCCGTTGAGTGGACCCTCCCATTACCGAGCCCCTTGTTCATAACGGCCCGTTGAGTGGACCCTCCCATTACCGAGCCCCTTGTTCATAACGGCCCGTTGAGTGGACCCTCCCATTACCGAGCCCCTTGTTCATAACGGCCCGTTGAGTGGACCCTCCCATTACCGAGCCCCTTGTTCATAACGGCCCGTTGAGTGGACCCTCCCATTACCGAGCCCCTTGTTCATAACGGCCCGTTGAGTGGACCCTCCCATTACCGAGCCCCTTGTTCATAACGGCCCGTTGAGTGGACCCTCCCATTACCGAGCCCCTTGTTCATAACGGCCCGTT
>SDVV010017330.1:0-14014 GCA_016164225.1 Gammarus roeselii | reverse complement strand
GGGGGAGGGGGGGGGGGGCGGTCCCGCTATCTGTGGTTAGATGTGGCCTGTAAGCGAGAGGAGGAGGTTCGTTTGTGTGCCGAGGTTCCCCGACCCCCTCCGCGACTACCCCTCATTGGAACGTACTGGGTGCGTCACCAGGACCCTAGGGCAGGCGAGGGGAGAGCGGGGCCTGGAGTTTGTCAGAGGCGCACCGGAGCCCACCCGCCTCCCTTGGGTTTGCCAAGCGTCCTGCTGGAACGTAGGGCAGGCCCTTGGCGGTGCGGGTCGGCCACGAAAGGAGCCATTCCGCCTCTGTTAGAGGGAATGCTGCGTGACAGCTTCCCGCTGTTGCGGAGGTCTCTGAGGAGCAGGGGCAACGAAACCTGATGTGGAGGTGCCTATGAAGAAGAGGACCTCTGTCCTGCTACGGAAAGTATCCAGCGCTTGGCTAGCCTGTAAGATCGCCCCGTCGGTGAATAGTTGAGGTTCAAATACCGACCCTGCTAGAAGGGCGGTCCGAGCGGATTCGAGAGCGAGCCTGTCCAGCGTGTGAAGCCGAATCTGGTATCTCCACTGAGCAGCATCGAAGAGGGACCCCGACAATAGTTTGTGAGTGGAGCCTGTGGTGAGCTCTGCCAGACAACGCAGTGACTGAGGGGTAACTGGCGTGCCATCGGTGAGAACGGGAGTTCGTATGCGCTCAAAATTCCTCGTCAGTGATGCGCTGAGGATGTGCCGCGCAGGTTTTGAGCCACCTGCGTGCGGAGTCGGAAGTCCTTGGTACGTGCTTCTGTGGTAATGTGCTGGATCGGGAAAGCGATCTTACTCTTTGTGGCGTCGAAGTGATCCTTCGGGGAGAGGATCGGAGCATTCGCGAACTCCATCAGGGACTCGAGAACGGGGCAGTGTGCTGTGAGCGCAAATTGCGTGTTTGACCAAGCGTCGAAGTCCTTCGGTGCCGACCCCATTGGGCAGGGTGGTATTGATTTTCTCGAGGAGTTAGGGTAGTGCATTTGGGATACGTTCTAGGTCGAACAAGCCGTCTTCTCTGACAGTCACCTCACGATGGGAGGGTGTCTCGACTGTAAAGACACTCTTGAGAAGTTGGAGAGGGAGCTTCTTCGAACCTGCTGGCGGCAGAAAATGGGTGGACCTGCGGAAGAGTAGCTGAACCGCGGTGCTGGTTAAGTAAACCGGGGAAAAAATGAAGTTAGGGCTTCTCTCATACACCATGATCAGATTGCTAAGGGCCTCTGTGGTCTAGACATCATAGTCCAGCTTACCAATCCCTCTGTGTACGTCGCGGTGAGGGGAGGTACATACCACCTCTCCTCCGGGGAAGGGAGAGCGGCGGAGGGCGGTGTTTCGTCATCGGGGAGCTTGGTCGGAGCGCGCCTGGGTACTGTCCGGAAGCGGGGGGGTTGTGATGGTACCGTAGGGGGCTGGTGCCGTAAACGCGGTCTGTGCGAAAGTGGAGCAATGTCTTGAGCGATGTTGCGGCTCCCTTGTCCAATGCGGTTCGCATGGACACGGAGAGCAGGCCCGGGTCCCCCGAGGAGTACTCCCGCTGGGAGTGAAACCCCTCCTGGTCGAGTGGCGGCATGTACAGCGTGTTGTCTTCCCGTATGGAGAAGTGCGCGCTGAGATCGCCGAGGCTGATGAGTTCTTTGTCGCGCATCTGTGACCCAGAAACTGAGGGTGAGGCAGCCGCGTCGCGGATAGGTGACCGCGAGGGGGGGGGGGCGTTCGTGTGAGTAGGACCTATCCCTGCCTGAGCCCCTTGTCGATTGAGGGGAGAGATGCCTTGGTCGTCTGCTGCCGCGCAATCCTCCTTTGCCTTCTGTTTGCTTGTCTCCGAGTAGCGAGGTGGATTGCGTTGCGTGTCTGGAAGTGTAAGGTGGCGGGAGTCAGGGTGCAAAAAAGGCCTTGTGTCCGATGAGGCGCCGTCAGAGTATCTTCGGCTCATGGACCGATTTCTGTTCAGGAATGCCTCGTAGGCCCCACTGTCTGGGGCCGCTTTCATGACCGATAGTCAGATGGCGCACCCTGCTGGCCTATACACGTGTCCCGCGAAGCAGCTGGAGTGTCTCAGGCAGATGGTATGGTGGTCGTTTTTGGGCAGAGGACAGGCACATCGGGAGCAGGTGGGCCGGGAAGTCGTTTCCGTCATGTTATGATCTGAAATCAAGGGGAGAGAAGTATAAGTCGGAGGTAAAGACTTATACGAGAGTATGTGTATAACACTATATTTTGCAGAAAGAGTTTTGATCCGACCAAAAAATAATTTGATTATGTCTACAAAACAACAACAACAAGAAAAAATTTTGTTTAGACAATTTTTTGTCGAGAAATGTATAAAAAAATTGTCGTGTCGACAGATTTCTGTCTCAACAGCTTATTGTCACGACAAATTTCTGTTTTGGCAATTTTTGTTGTGAACTGTATCCACAAATTGTCGTCTCGACAACTTCCAAGTCCTGAGAAGTCTGTTTCGACAATTTTTGTTGAGAACTGAATCAACAAATTGTTGCGTTGACAGATTTCTGTTTTAACAGCTTCCTGTCTCGACAAATTTCTGTTTCAACAATTTCTGTTGAGAACTGTCTCGACAAATTGTCGCGTCAACGGATTTCTGTCTCAACAACTTTCTGTTTAGATAATTTTTGTTGGGAACTGTAACGAAAAATTGTCGTGTCGACAGATTTCTGTCTTTACAACTTTCTGTCTCAGCAATCTTGTTTGAGAACTGTATCTACAAATAGTCGTGTCAACAGGTTTCTGTCTTGTCAAATTTCTGTCCCGACAACTTTCTGTTTAGACAATTTTTGTCGAGAACTGTATCGACAAATTGTCGTGTCAACAGATTTCTGTTTCAACAACTTTCTGTCTCAACAAATTTCTGTTTTGACCATTTTTGTTAGAACTCTATCAACAAATTGTTCTGTTGTGGGATGCAGCTCACTGAGAGTAAATTAAGTGTGAAGGGCAATAATTGCCACCCCATCTGTGGCTCTAGGGGCAGTGGGTCACTTCTCCACTGCCCAGATGGGCCGCCGCGCACTGAATCTTACCATACGAGAAGGTGCTAGGATCTGTCAGGATCAGGTGAGGCGGGAGTGCTCTGCGTCCGAAGCCAGAGCGACTAATGAATGATGGGGCAGGCCAGCTCAGGCTTATATAGGAAGGAAAGGGGGTGGGGGTTTCAACCAGCAGACGGCCGAGCGTCCAACCCGGTACCTGGAAGACATTTAGACCGATAGGCGCCGCCAAGCGGACAATGTTTCTTCTTCCTAAAACTCGAGGACAGTCGAGGAACTTAAAAGTTTCGAGATTCCCGAGTAAGGTTAAAAGACTCAAAGGTCTGAATCGGTTGAAAACTACGTTCAACAGATGTTATCAAGATTCTCTCGTAAAAACGTCTCTGTTATGTTTTCTCTTCAGGATTCATTCGAATTAAAGCAGGAGCGCAATGCAAACCATATGGCTCTTACGAGTGGAAGAGAATAAAGGATCTTGTTTTACTTTGTTACATCACAATTTACGTAGGTTTGTTTGAAACCAATTTACATCCAACTTTAGTCAAACAAATTTCAAATTCTAGTAAGACGATAGCAGCAGCAGATATTCTGCGCGAGAGGAAAAAAATGTTTAAAACGATGGAAACATAAAGAACAGACATAAGCGCCTGCAGAATCTCAGGAATTAGAGTTGCGATCGAAGCGCTCCAAGAATGCTAACTATTAGTTAGTCTCTCGTTACTCAATAGCAAAGTTGTCATTGCTGACATCAACAACACATGTGAGGGTAGACTGCCAAGAGTGACGGTAAGGACAAATTTCAAATAGGCCTACGACCAAGAGATAAATGTATTGACAGCACCGATGATCGAAATCTGACAGCCGCGTGGCTACCAGGTTGTTGCCTCTACCGTAGGCACCATCACTGATAAGCAAACCCTGACAGCCGCGTGGCCACCAGGTTGTTACCTCTACCGGTAGGCACCATCACCGATAAGCAAACCCTGACAGCCGCGTAGCTACCAGGTTGTTACCTCGAGTGGTGAGCACCCCGGTAGGCACCATCACCGATAAGCGAACCCTGACAGCTACGTGGCTACCAGGTTGTTACCTCCAGTGGTAAGCACCTCGGTAGGTACACGTCGGTCCAGGTTCCACTTATCGGCGAGGTTGATAAGTGAACCCTGGTATTCGCGACTTATGGTCAAGATTAGATTGATGAGGATTACTAGTGCGGTAGAACGACTTATGGTAAGATCAGTACAGAATGACGGATGAATGGTGATTGTTGGGTTTCAGACACACAGATCTATATTCATGAAAATCAGAGATGGAGCAGCAATTAGTTGACAAGAACCTATGAAAGATGATTGACTACGAAATATAGCTGGTGACTGGCTACAATTACTTGAACAAAAACATTAGGCGCCTCCTGCAACAAGGCAAACGGCAGAGGAATTGGACTACGTACACCCCAAGTAGCGTTAGTAGAACAAGGAATGATTAAGGGAGCGCAAATGTTAATTACAAGAGGAGGAATGCTCAGTAGTGATTTCAGAACGTAAAGAAACATAGAGCAGCGCTAATGTTAGTCACAAGAGGAGGAATGCTCAGTAGTGATGTCAGTAGGTAAAGAAACATCAAGCAGCGCTAATGTTAATTACAAGAGGAGGAATGCTCAGTAGTGATGTCAGTATGTAAAGAAACATCAAGCAGCGCTCATGTTAATTACAAGAGGAGGAATGCTCAGTAGTGATGTCAGTATGTAAGGAAACATCAAGCAGCGCACTTGTGAATTAGAACAGGAAGAATGCTCAGTATAGTGATGTCAGTATAAGAGGAGGAATGCTCAGTATAGTGATGTCAGTATAAGAGGAGGAATGCTCAGTAGTGACGTTAGTATGAGAAATGGAATCAAGTTTTAATTTATCAATAGTACATCAAACAGCAAATGCAAGAAAGACGATAGTGCAACTTATTAGTAAAATAGATGTCACTTTATTCAACACCATTGGGATATGAATGACTGAGTTCTAATCAGTTAGGCTTGCAACTGAGAAGTTATTAGATACTTGAACTGGACACAAACCTCAATATCAAATAAGATTCCAACCAGATCAACGCATGCCGTCAAAAACATAGGAGTAGATTATTAATTGTACACCGAAAAACTGTCGAGGAATTTCCTAGTATCGCGAATATAATTCAGCGGAGGTACGATGAAGACCGTGGACGGAATGGCCAATAGCTTGACAGAGGTAGGCGTTGACTATCTTCTTCGGATGACGGAGACGAATTAAAATCAACTTGAGAGGACACATAATGAACAAAATAGACACTGAACTGCATATGAGGTGGCCTTATTGACAATAGACCAAGAACATCAAAATTATTAATAGAAGTTTAGATTACAGTGCCAAGGATTTCTAGAGTACCGGAGTCAATGTTGATATTAATAACAATACTCCAAAAAAATAACATTGCAGACCTGTATGTTACGAACTCGACAAAGAATTAAATAAGATTACAAGAATTACACGCTATTCTATTGCCCAATACTGCAAGACATACAAAAATATAATTGAATAGGATGTTCCTACTAACTATACGAAACAGGTATTTGGCAGGCACGCCAAAATCATGAGAATCGTACGCTGTGCTGAGAGCATAAACCTACTGTATCACCTGTCAAAAATTACCGCTATAATCTCGTAAGTAGCTGCTAGAAGAGAGGTTACCGCTTATCGTTTCACTGGAAACGTCCTCGTCAAAGAAGAACAATATGCTAAGATGAAACAGAAGTACGAAATAGCTATTGATGTATAATTATTAATCACAATGATTGAGAACCACTCTGTATAATATCTTAAGATAGATGACAAGGAAAACAGAAAATACAGGTAGCGACCTTCAATTGCAATAATGTAGCACCTTCGAGCACTATTAATTATGCTATAAACGTTAAAGCTAAAAAGTTATACGGTTTTCAAGGTTCATATTTTATTTGTTGCATCATTAAAAATACACACGCCCATAATGAAATAGAACCTAAAGAAATAGGCCAGTGTGAACATTGTCATGAGGTACACCATTTTTTATATGACCTTACTTCAAGGCATTACAAAAGTATCAAGAAAGTGTTATAGTACCAATAAAAATACATCTTCAAGACGATTCTTCTAGTAATGTAAAATATTGATCAACAAGAAAAACATAATGTCATCAGAAATGTTGTCGCAACTCTGCACTAAAAGCGTAACTACACCAGCTAGAAGTAATGGGGGTATCGTTTACCAAACAGTAGCTCACCCAGCAAAAAAATATTACGAACGGCCAGTTGAGTTAGGGCAAAAAGTGTGTTCTCCAGACACTGATTTGACTTAGCGTCTCTGACAACATTACGACCATTCGTGTTCAACTACATCAATTGCAACATTATGGAGTGTGATTCAATGCTTGATTTCATAAATGATGACCAATATGTTTTGAACTCAATAAAGCAGATAACACAGAAAGGTATTATTTCATATACAGAAACAGGGCGAATATCGCAGAACGGAGGTGGTCAACAGTAAGATGCTCCTCACACTCCTCTCATGCACTCGCACACACCAAAACTTAGCCCTTTAGCACTTCAGGGTCTGGTCAGGGCCGGACAGTTTTAACTGTGACCGGGGCAGCAGGGCCGGACAGCTGCCACTGGCTGCGTATTAGATCACAAACCAAAAGATAATAAAAACTACCACCAGATCAAACGATGATAAAATCTAAAAACTCAAAGGGATGTGTTTTGGGTCTTCGTCACCACGATAGTGGCGACAAGGAGGCGTTGTCGAGGATGTTGCGCTTGTATGGAGTGATTTTCTGTGGTTGCAGCAGAGTATGTGTCAGAGTAGGGAGCAAGGTGAGTGTCCTATGTGGAAGTGGGACTGATACAAGGTTGCGTTGTCTCCTTTTCTGTTCTATCTCTACAGGGACGGGGTGGTCAGGGAGGTGAACGCGAGGGTATTGGGTAATGGTTTAGAGTTGTGCAGAGTCAATGAGCGGAGTAGGCAGTTGAGTCATTTGCTGTTAGCGGATGACACAGCACTGGTGAATGATTCGGAGTTTAAATTGTGTAGGTCAGTGTCGGAGTTTGGTAGAGTGCGTGAGAGAAGGAAGCTGTGAGTTACTATGGGAGAAAGTAAAGTAGTGGTATGTTCGAGGAATGACGATGCGAGCAGAATCAGTGTCTGATTAAATGGAGATTTGTTGGAGGTAGTTCAGTGTTTCAAGTGCCTTGGCATTCATGTAGAGAAGACTGAACATGTGAAAACTGAGGTGAAATCAAGCGAGATTCAATGAAGGGTGTAATTAATGTTGGGTGCACTGGAGAGTTTAATGAGGTGTAGGACATTAAAAATTTAAGCAAACAGAGGGTAGAAGCCTGAATGTTTGAGAGGTATGGCCGGAGTGCCGGTGAGAGATATCAATACAACGTAGTTCAAATTAGAACGGGGATTGTGAGAAAATTGGAGGTTGTGTAAAGTTACGTGTCTTGATGGGATTCGGATGTACGGTGAAGATGGATGCTGGGTGATTGGTGGAAAGGGTGATGAAAGCGAAGATAAGTGGGCATAGGGCTTGAGGAAGACCGATCTTTTATGTGTATGGATGGTGCGATGCAGGCTTCAAGGAGGAGATATTTTAGTGTGGAGGTAGCAAGGGAGTGTGCAAGATTTGACTCAGTCATGATGCGCTCTCATGCCTTTGGCGTCTTGTTAAGAAACGGTATGAGCTACGTGAATGAAGGCCTGGCAATTATGACGCAGCAGGGGAAAATCAGTGGAAGTTGTCTGGCGCTGCTGCTGACAATGATCACGGATCTTACAACTGACTCAAAGTGGGTGTTCCTGTGTTCTTGCCGTACCCCTAAGCTTTATAAGGCCATGTTTTGCTATGCGTGTAAGTGCATGAGAGTAGTGTTAGGTGCGGCTGGCTGTCGGCCACTATCAGTAGAAACAGATTGATCTAATTGCGAAAGATAATTGCTCATAGAAAGTTTCCCACGAAGAACACGCGCAGTTTACCTGCACGACACTGGACCATGTCTCTGGTTGGTAGCAAACATACTCTTACATGTATTGCATCATCGAGGTATTGTATTAATTCATCTTAAAAGGAAAGCATTTAGCAATTACGAGCCGATTTAAAATAATTTTCTCTGCGATTGCGAGGCACATTTAGCGCGATTGCGGGGTAATGTCAGCGAGATTGCGAGGTACGATCAGCGAGATTGCGAGGTACGATCAGCGAGATTGCGAGGTACGATCAGCGCGACTGCGAGGTACGATCAGCGCGACTGCGAGGTACGATCAGCGCGACTGCGAGGTACGATCCGCGCGACTGCGAGGTACGATCAGCGCGACTGCGAGGTGCGATCAGCGCGACTGCGAGGTACGATCAGCGCGATGGCGATGCACGATCAACACGAGGTTTGGTTCAACAAAAAAAATATTCTTCCGTCCGCGATGACGGAACTAGTTTTACTCCATTACTCCTAGGAATGTTAAGATTAGATCAGATTGACTGGGCTTCAAAGCGCGTTACCGACATTGCTGAGCCAAATCTTTTATTGGAATTTTCGACGCCGATCTTGGAGCAATCGACACTGAAATAAATAATTACAACATAGCAAAGGACATATAACAAATAAATTATTTATGATATATACTTCAGAGACAAACTCATCACAAGACGGGAAGTAGCTTCCAAAAGTTTCAACCGAGACGGAACGCCAGACTTAAGACTCAATCAGCAATATTAGTTTCGAGTGACGATGCTTTCTAGCGCGTTGGAGTCAGCGTCCTTCTGCGCTTCTGGCGCTGAACGTCAAGCCAGCAACTGGTGCTGCGTCAAGTTAGACAATTTTTCCATTAAATTCGAGTAATCGGGTCTACTACTGCGTGCTGTCAAAATCATTTCCGCATAGTATGCACGGCGCAACAAGCAGTACAGGAATTTCAATAATGCTGAGGCCGTGTGGTCCCAGCACTCTTCAGGAGGCAGCAAGGAGGATCGACATTCAGCCTGCCCTGCTCCAGAGCCTTAAGGATTCGCAGTTGTCCTTAAGGTGCCGGGGCCAATGCGCCCCAACAAATGCTAAGGGGGAAGATAAAGAAGAGACGAGAAACAGGGATCGCATGCATGGGATAAACACTCTGTGCAGGGACTCTCACCCATGAGAACAGCAAGAATGGAAAGAAGAAAAAAGGAGTGCAGGAGAAGGTGGTATGAAGAAAAGCGCAACATGGCTGTTGTGAGCCGCCTGAAAGAAGATAAGTTAGGACCAATGTGTGTGTGCATGGACAATTAGGAGAGTTGTTAAGAGGGAGTTAGAGGCAAATGAAAAGTTTAGGATGGAGGAGAAAATGAGAGATAGTAAAGGGCGAAGAAGAGAAGAGTCAGAAAGAAAATAAGGTCGTTTCCCTTCTCGGTTGGGCCAATGAACCTAACAAGATGCCTCTAGGCGGGACTCGAACGACAAACATTGAACTAAAACTAAATAACAGAACGCGTGTTGAAATGCAATTCTAGGAGCTCAGAAGGTACTTCGACAGCGCTTCTGAAGAAATGCTGACTCCGCAAAAGCTCAGGGAGCCACGGACAACAGTGGACTTTTTCAGGCAATGGTTCGACCAGCTGTATCAAATTGAAAAATATCAAATTCGATTATGTAAGGAACACCTCGTTCAAAAAGGGAGATACATTCATAAGCGAACGACCAGAGGAAATAATGCATGCGATTTGATCTGCCAACAGAATAAAGCCAGCGCTGCCAACGACGTCAGCCTGCGGATTCAAATTACCACGAGCACTCAGAGCTGAGGTCACGTCTTGATAACGAAGCCACAGTCCTTCGCCGGTATCCATAAAAATAAAATAGCTTGCAGTATCGGCCTCCAAACCACACTGCAATGAGACACAGTGATGCACAGATCTCTCACGACGACCCTTCACCGAATGTCTCGCGTCGCCATGGGACATGAACACAATTTTCCCCCAAAGACCTCACGGCGCCGTGCGATCAGAGCTGGCGGCTGCAGGTCGAGGCCGTCAGCAGACAGAGAAGTCCCAGAGTTTGACGGTCTTGTCGTAAGAGCCGCTCACGATAAGAAACTCGTTGAAAGCAAGGCAAGTGACGCCGTCAGTGTGGTTCCTGAGCGTGACAAGACGACGCAGCGTCGCGCGCTCCCACACCTACAACAGAATCGGTCATCAATGGAAGGACTAAAATAGTTCAAGGTTTCGAGTTTTGAATGGTAATGACGGTTAAAATATTAGGACTTGATAAAGGTTAAAAAAATGCCGAGGTTCACATAAATATTCAATGTAGGCACAGTAGGATTTCGAAAGATCGAAACAAACAAATGTATGTAAGAAAGTCTTAAAAACATCAATTCTCCACAAATCTGGAAGTACAAGGGCCAATATATATCACTAACGTGGAACGATAGAACTTATGAATGGTCAAAACTGCATCAATGTTGTGCAAGAATTTGATCTGGGCAGACAAAATTTTAGGCTGCAGGCAAACATCTATTCGTTAGAAAAATACCAAGACAATAATATACCAATTAATAAGTACGAAAAAATCGTTTCCGTACTTTTTTAGAAGTTGGACATGACCATTTTTACAAATATAACATGAAGAAGTTAGGTAAATGGGGGCTCTGCAAAAAACTGGAATCTTTATACTTCCATGAGCAACCACAGTAGGATATCCATAGATCAGTTGCAGTAACAATACTGATAAAAAATACGAGAATCAGTTTTCGAAAGGGATGACTTCGTCAGTAATAAAGGAGTAGCTATACGAGACTTAAAGCCCCAGAAACCAACCTTGATAGTTCTGTCGTCAGACGCGCTCACCACTCGCCATTCGTCAGCCGCCACGCCCCTTACCACACCTGGCAAGTCAAGTAAATACTTAATCTATGATGCGATAGTTGAAATGGTGCTCCGAAGCATGATTCACAACCGCATATTGTTTGGAAAAATATGGAAACGCTGTTCAAAACTTAAAATCCAAGACCCTTCATATTGTCAAGAAATCCATTCTGACAGACGTTCAAAAAAATCTCAAATATGCGTGTCCTACTGAGTAGGTTGTAGCTACTCGTTATCGTTCCTTTAAAAGCAGGTGACCAGTTAGAGATATTCATCAATGACAAGCCCCTCTTCCAACTCTTGGGTTTAGAGACAATTTATGAGCGGTGTTCCGGGCATCCCGACACCAACGCCCTACACAGACCTGTGTGCCCCTCGCTGGTGATCCAGTTGACGGTGTTGTTGCAAAGGCCCGTGTCCGTGTCCCACGAGCGGAGGGTCGAGTCCAGCGAGCCAGAAATAATGCCGTGCGCGTCCGCCGCCAGTGAGGTGATTGCGGACGTATGACCACGCAACGTGCGCAGGCACACGCCGGCCTCCAGGGACCACACCTGATGAAAGAGGACACTGCATAAGGAGACGAAAATTGGAATGAATTTGAATGCTGCCTCCAACAAACAGCGATAGGATATTTCTATCATGAAATGTCGAACTTAATATTCAATTAACTATGAAGACAACAAAGTAAGTGTACATAGTGGCTACGAGAATACATTACAGACTGGATTAATTTGACCAGTTCATCACAGCTGTTATACCCGAAGGAATAACGCACAGGAAGAACACATTAGTGGAAAATACTTCAAGGAAATATGCCGAGTCTTTCTAACGTTCTGAAGTCAGCGTCCTTCTGGTGCCAAACGTCAAACCAGTAACTAGTGCTGCATCAAGTCATAGACCATTTTTTTATTAGACTTGTTTTAGGTTTACTACAGTATAGCAAAGACTGTTCTTTAGGTATGCGGCGAATGTCAAAGGTGTGCACGGGTGCCTCAGGAGGTACAGGCATTTTTAGATGAGGCCATACAAATGGTCTTAACACTCCCTGGGTGGCAGCATGGAGGATCAACACTCAACGTGAACCTACCCTGTTTTGAAGCCCCTTAAGGTGCCGGGGGCAATGCGCCCCAACACCTTATGAGCGGAAGATAAAGAAACGACAGGAAACGGGTATCCCACGTATAAATGAGATATACTCGGTGTAGGGCACATCACGCATAAGATATCAGGAATGAAAAGGATGAGCCGAAGAAAAAGGTTGGACAAAAGAATGATTACAACAACACTCTACCAAGCACGTAAATCATTTCCAATGCGAGCAAAGTTTTCATGTTGAAAATAAAAATAAACACTGGAAACCTTAAATCGGTGTGTTCTTCATTGCTATTTATTCAAGGAAACAAAGTAACTAGTTGATGACTGTAAGTAGGACAACAATATTTCAAGTTACTACCAAACACACAGAGTACCTAAAGAGGTGTCCAGACCTTAATTGTTGTGTCAGCGGAGCCGGAGACGATGATGTTGAGTTGCTCAACCACAGCAAGGGAGAGGACGTGGCCGGCGTGCCCCAGCAGCGTCCGCTCGCATTGGCCTGAGGCGAGACGCCACACGCGTAAGCTGTTGTCGTAAGACCCGCTCACTACAAGAGTGCCTTCACAACAGACCTGAAGGCAGCGAACGGTGTCGGTGTGTCCCACCATAGTAACCCGACACACAATCGACGACCACTCGCTGGTTTCCTCGACCTCCCACACTTTGATGGTGGCGTCAGCAGCCCCAGACACGAGCCTGTTGTTGCTGAGGTGGAGACACCTCACCCGGCCCGAGTGGCCCACCAGCGTCTGTACAGGCCACTGGCTGTTGGTGCGCATACTCCAAACTTTTATGGTGTTATCGTGCGACGCTGACACGATCCTATGCTGATCAAACTGCACGCAGGTGACGCCCTCCGTGTGTCCTGAAAAAGTTCGCACATGACAGTGAGCGCCCAGCCAGTTGCGACGGACACGCCATCGTTCAACCACAACCTCCTTCCAGTTGACCTCACCGTCTCGCGTGTGCTTGGCGAGCTGCGCCTCGTGGCTGGGGGGAGAAAGCTGCCAGCGCGGCAGCAGTGCCTGGCGGTGCCACAAAACAGGTCTGTTGCACACCCAGCGCCACACCTTGCTCACTTGGCCAGCTCGTGCCAGACTCTGAGGGTCTAGGTACGACAGTACTGAGTTGGATACATGCACGGGTAGCAAGGAGAGAGGGTCCTGGCAGTTCGGCGGGCAGCCGAGATGCAAGCGACTCATGCCTGGAACAACTTTGAGCAAGTGGATGGGTCTTGAAGCATCTGATCCTCCAGCCAGGCTGCTCGTGCTGCTGTTAGTGGTGGCTGTGACGTGACTGCCATTGCAGTCCACTGCGTGGCCATTAGTAGCAGCCTCTCTTGGAAGGTCAGAATGAGCGGAACTGCTGCCATTCTGATTGTTTATGTGAGAAAACGAACTCTCGTTAGAAGCAGGTTTGCAGGAACAGTGCTGGGAGGACGAGTCGCCACAGCAGGAGCTGCTAGGGTTTGTGACCGTGACAGCGCCATCGCCACAGAGCCACGTTGAGAGCAGGTGCAGTTGACTTGCACCACAATCGTCCTGAGGAAGAGCAGTAGATATATATATATATATAAAGAGTATATATGTAAGAAAAAAGTAATGAGATGCTCGAGGACTGTCGATGCGAGCAAAATTAGTGTCACCCTAAATGGTGAGCTCTTGGAGGAAGTTCAGTGTTTTAAGTATCTGGGCTCCCATGTGGAGAAAACTGAACTAGTGGAAACTGAAGTGAAGGCGCGAGTGAAGGAGGGATGTAAAGTGTTGGGTGCACTGAAGAGTGTAATGAGCTGTAGGACGTTGGGGATGGAAGCAAAGAGAGGGCTGTATGAGGGTGTTGTTGTCCCAACTGTACTCTATGGAGCTGAGGCTTGGGGGGTGAGAGCAGAGGAGAGAAGAAGGTTGAATGTTTTCGAGATGAAGTGTCTGAGGAGCATGGCTGGAGTAACGCTGAGAGACCGGATCACCAACGACGTGGTTCGAATCAGAACA
>SDVV010017329.1:0-14014 GCA_016164225.1 Gammarus roeselii | reverse complement strand
CGAGTATACGCGTCGTATAAGAAGTAAGCATGGCTCTATTGAACGAGTATACGCGTCGTATAAGAAGTAAGCATGGCTCTATTGAACGAGTATACGCGTCGTATAAGAAGTAAGCATGGCTCTATTGAACGAGTATACGCGTCGTATAAGAAGTAAGCATGGCTCTATTGAACGAGTATACGCGACGTATAATAAGTAAGCATGGCTCAATTGAACGAGTATACGCGACGTATGAGAAGTAATCATGGCTCTAATGATCGGGTATACACGACGTCTAGTATTCGGTGTCCCATGTGTCTAGGTGATACGAAGCAGGTTGAAGTACTCAAACCCCTGCATCAATGGGGTATAAAATGAACAGTTTGTTACTTGTATTAGTTCAATCTATGATCTTGATTCTGTTGATTGGTTATCGTTAATTAAACTCAGTGGTGGATCTCCCCTGAAAGGAGAATTGGCGGTAGTCAACGGAGCTTCAGCAACATTCGCACATATACAGGAAAACGGGAATCAAAGGGAATAAAAGAGAGCAGGTCGACAGCTACCACCATCAGTGTACTAACTAGCGTCTACCCACTACTACAAGGGGCATTTGGACCCCGGGAAGTAAGCGGTCGAGTGTCAGATTGACAACTATTGGATAGGAGCGAGTTGGTGTGGAAAAGATAAACATTACGGTTCAGGTGGTCGTATTTCAGTCTGTCGAGAAGAGACGGGCACGTTCATTCGCTCTTCCTGATGCCCTCCAATCGTTTAAATATATCTTAAAAATTGCTTACCTCGTATGCTCAATTTGATATAAACTCAATACATAGTTTTGGGCCCTGTGACCCCAATCCTCTTGGGCCAACCAACGGGAAAGCTCCCGGGGATACCATGATTACGTTGTGTTTGTTAGGGAGGGGTACTCCCACAAGTGTTCAGAAAAATTCTTCTTCTGTGCACTTGGGGTTCTTTAAAGGGCCTGCGGCAGCTTCAAGGTGAAAAACCCGTCGGACTTTCCCCTCGAATAGAGCTGCCTTTGGCAGCTTAGATGAAGATAGGCATTTGAGTTACGAAATTTTGATAACAACCGCAAAAAAAAATCATTAGATTGCACCCCGCCCAGTTATATGGGTAGTGCTATCTCCTCAAGTATTCCGATGATTAAGTCTAAGGTGCGCTCTCAATAGACACTAAGCCCTCCAAAGGAAGGCGCCCAATACCTTAATATTGGACGTCCATTTGGCAAATAGAACAATTAGAACATCTGTAAGAGGGAGGTACAAACATAAATGATGTAATTTCGCTCCCCGCCACACTGAATCCCGTCTCGGACCTTAGCGGTGGGAAACTAATCTGTAAATTCTCTACGCTGCACCGGACACCACATTGGAACAGAATTTACTGTGAGGGAGGATCAAGTTTTAGCTCACCCTGGCCCACTGGGAACCACCGGGTGCCGGAGGTAGTTTCCGGTGCTGGGAGCGCTCTAACTGTTGCAGTGTTATCGCGCATGATCAACAATGCCGGGAAGAAATGAAAACAAAACGAGAAACTTTTTTGCTCTAGGTGAATCTGCCGCACTGGATTACCGGGAAACCGACGGCGGTTTTTTGTGCAAGGTTCCGGAAGTGTCAAGAAGCTTTGCAGAGTAAAACCGTTAACTGCATTTCTGCCTCACCAGGGAACGTCGTGTCATACCTACTCGGCAGTCAAATCACACCTGCCCTAGTTTGGTTACTCGGCAGTCAAATCACACCTGCCCTAGTATGGTTACTCGGCAGTCAAATCACACCTGCCCTAGTATGGTTATTCGGCAGTCAAATCACACCTGCCCTAGTATGGTTACTCGGCAGTCAAATCACACCTGCCCTAGTATGGTTACTCGGCAGTCAAATCACACCTGCCCTGGTATGGTTACTCGGCAGTCAAATCACACCTGCCCTAGTATGGTTACTCGGCAGTCAAATCACACCTGCCCTAGTATGGTTACTCGGCAGTCAAATCACACCTGCCCTAGTATGGTTACTCGGCAGTCAAATCACACTTGCCCTACTATGGTCCCAAGGCTTTCACATCACAGCATGGCAGTTGGTCGTCGATATCTTGAGCTTTACAAGCCCCAATTAGGACAGCAGCCCGCAGAAGCCAGACTCAGAAGCCAGACCTCCCAATTCCTCTTCCTCCTAATGATTGTCGAGTGCTTATTTGAACGCTTTCACTGATTCAACGCGGACTATCACGACTTGTATGCAAATCCACGAGACTGCGATCGCTATGATCGTAGCGAAATGTTTTTTTCCGCAAGTTTCGCAACCATGTTGCGACAACGAAGGTCGTGATCCCTGTTGTAAATGACGATGGGGCTCACAGTGTTGGATTCTTTAAGTGTTTAAATGGTTCAATGCGCTGGCCCCTCAGCCTTCGTTGATCGAAGGGAGTGATGCTAAGCTCTTTGAGCCTATCCTCGTAGCTGGGGTGTCGTAGCTTCGGGATGAGCTTAGTAGCCCGATGGTGGATACGTTCCAGTTTTGCTATGTCCTACTCATGTGTGGGGACCAGACTTTGACTGCATAGTCGAGGTGTGGACGAGCAAGGGACTTATAGAACAGCAATATGTCCTTCGTTTTGCAGAGGAAGTTACGAGAAATGTAACCAAGATCGCGGCTTGCGGTCTTGAGTGTCATCGGTCGTTCAATATGCCTCATGACATGATATTGGTCGTTCACTATCCTCTCGGCATGCGGTGTCGTTCAGTTAATATCGTCGCGTTGGCTTCCTAATGTTGTCCACTAAATATCCATTGATCGATTCCTTTCACTCGATATGGGAATTATATCGTTCTCTAATTATCGTTTATATGTACTGTATGAGCATGTGATGCCATATCCAAAGTTTGGGCTTATCGCGGGCTAACTCATTCAATATCGGCTCTTCTTACGACGTCCTACCCTGAAACGATGTGGCGTGACCAAACCAGATGATGACGGAACTCGACCTCCCTCATGCATTTAAGCATAGTTTTGGAAGATTAAGTTGACTACAATACACCCCAATACCAAGCAAGTACTTTCCAATAGCCAACAAATACCCCTAATCTTGTATTCGTGGTGCACGATGACCACCGAGTATTGGTCTTCGCCAGGTATCATATTCAGTCTACGAGGCAACTATTGTAATCACTCACACTATCGCCCTCGGGACATGAATCGTAACCACACACACTATCGCCCTCGGGACATGAATCGTAACCACACACACTATCGCCCTCGGGACATCAATTGTAGCCACTCACACTATCGCCTTCGAGACATCAATCGTAGCCACTAACACTATCGCCCTCGGGACATGAATCGTAACCACACACACTATCGCCCTCGGGACATCAATCGTAACCACACACACTATCGCCCTCGGGACATCAATCGTAACCACACACACTATCGCCCTCGGGACATTATTAGTAACCACACACACCATCGCCCTCGTGGCATCGATCGTATTGACGCACACTATCGTCCTTGGGGCATCGATCATAACCACACACACTATCGCCCTTGGGGCATCAATTGTAACCACGCACATTGTCGCCCTCAAGGGCATCGTCCATGTACATTCATAACGTTCCCTCGAACGTGATGCCCTGGTCTCCATATCGCCCTGTCCCGGCCTCACCCCGTCCTCGTCCGAAGTCTCTCCCCGGTTCAGAATTGTCAAAATAACTCCAAGAGACGAGCAACTCCCGAGAGAGGATTTGAGGAAGGATCTTTCTATTTGACTTCTAAACTCTTCGATAAATAGCTTTGAGTGCGAGGTGGCGAGAAGTGGCGCTGGCCCGGTGATGTTTCTTTCGTGGGGTGACGGCGTCACTTTAAATTGCGAGTGCTCCTTGAAGCGTGGTGACATTGGTTGAGTAAGTAATGAAGGATGTGTAGATCACATCGGGGCAAGCATTTCGATGTGAACTACAAGTAGGTTGTGAATAATGTGTCTACTAGGAATGTGGTCCTCAACAGAGTTTACTTTTGCTCAAACTTGTGAACAGTTTTGGTGAGTGGTGCTCAAATTTTAAATAAAGGTAGATTAATAAGCGTTGAGGGAATGAGTGTAGGTTTGAACCAAAAATATGCATCCACAAGTCTCAGTAAAACAATTTTTAAAATCCATTTGCTGCAGAAAATGCTAAAAAAATCAGGTACGTCGTGCCGATTCAATTGCAATGACCTCCCTGCCATCACCCATAACCCTCCCTCTAAGAGGGTAAGGGTCGTTGCCCGAAGCTAAAAGAATATCAATTAATTCATTCTTATTTCCATTTACTCCAATCAATTTATCCTCCCTTTCAGTCAATTTCACAATTCTTAGGTACTCACTTTGCACGTCGCTCTTCCCGCATATGTTGATGTTGTGATAATGAAGAGATTACCCCTCAGCCACTCGTCTACTTCATGTGTTACCCCCCAAATGAGAATACGCATGCGTTCATAAATAGGGAGATGCTCCATCAGAGTGCATTCACGGACGAACGGTGCAACCAACTTCTACAAAATACCCGTTGTTGTAACATTATATTATGAAAATTGATTACCGATTGTAGCATTGTACCGATTGATGTCTCTCTACTTTTTAATGTTTGTAACATTGTACCGATTGATGTCTCTCTACTTTTTAATGATTGTAGCATTGTACCGGTTGATGTCTCTCTACTTTCTAATTGCACTCATATTTGTTTCTGTAAAGTAATCGAAGGATCGTAGTAAATAACATTTCACCTGCTCGTAGTTCACTTATAACCTGAAAGCAGCTGGAAAATACTGTGTTAAAATTTGAATGCGTCTTAGCCTAAGCTTAGTTTGGTTTTCAGCTCCAGTTGATTCACATAATTTCTCGTAACAACTCATCACTGTAGGTCACCCTATCTAAACACGTGTCGTTGATCTCAAAATAAAAATCAACCCATCTTAATCTAATTAAAATCAATATATCCATATCTGCTGTTTGAAGGGAAAAATAAACAACGAAGCACTGTTTTTGTAGTTAATTTTACAATTGATTCTCTCCTAGCAAATCCAACAGGACTCCCTCTGCCAAGCTAGAATGTGGCATTTGCCAACAATTGTACATTCCCGAACTAATGTATTGTGATGATTGTTCCATACAAACGTGTAACCGTCCAAATGGGAGTGAAAAACAGCTCACTGCAAATTTTGCCAACAGGCAGGAAAAAGCATGCAACTCAAAGCACAATTCAGCCATACCTCTTGTGGACTTCCAGTGCAGAGGCAGTCAACTGAGACACTAGGCTGCTAGGACTCAAAATAAAATTGGAAAGCGGGCAGAAGCAATTTCACGCATTCTAGATATGATAAACCGCAAATTAGTAACAGCCAAAGAAACTGCTTAAGTCATCCTAAATGAAAAAAAAGAACTTAGACTCTAAATTGACCATGAAGCTTATAGCTTTAGACGCAAAGACCAAAAACCGCATCAAAACAAGATTTTTATTTATTTCTATTGGTAATTTCAAAATAAATCAGGGATAAGTGAAACCTCAACTGGAAATGCTGGGCAAGCCAGACTTGATAGTTGACGAGGCTGGAGGCATAATCAGAAAGGAAAACCTACCTTCTTTTAAACCAATTATACTACAAGTTGGAGCATATGACGCGCTGCAGACTGAAAAGACATGGAAAATGGATGAAACAATGCTTAGAAGATCATGCCCCATCCAAACCGAAGTAGATACAGTTGAGCAAAATGATATATCTAAACAATCGCTTAGCTATTTTTTGAGAAGCTCGGCACACATCATTGTTTGATCATTGGAAAACGATGATCGATCTAAAGTGCAATGACTATAATTGAACCAGCAGCAAGGGCCGCATAACCACTTATGAACTTAATACCCTCGAAAATGTCTTTCGAAACACCGGAGCTGGTCTCGTAGTTGAAATAAATAAACAGGCGCACTATTAGTCTAGCCCACAACTCCACCAGGAGTGTACCAATAATTGATACACGAGAGCCGGTCCAAACACCACAGCTGGCCTTGTGCGAAGTGTTCCGGGCATCAATCGAATCCGGATTAGAGACAGTAATCACCGCATTGCTAGTAGAATCCGTGTAAATGAAAATAACAGTTTGACCCTGACACAACGTCTGAAAGTAGACACAGTACAAGTCAAGAAAACAGAGTTACTGTGACTCCCAGTACCCTCGAGTGTAAACGCTTGAAGTCTCCAAGACAAAGTTGACGCATTGAAAAGCCTCATAATACACGAAAAGATTGATATAATCGCAATCCCAGAATCGTGGATGCAATCCAGCACCAGAAATGACTTGGGCTAACTTGTTCTCCCGGCTTCTCACTATTTCATAAAGATAGACAAGGCCGAAAAAGGCGGAGGAGGATGGCGATAAAGTCCTCAACTTTAGTCTATCTAACTTTGATGGCTTAAAAGAGTCAATGGCGTCAACGACTGTAACCTCCAGACGTGACGTCAAGGAATGTAACCTTCAGACGTGACGAATGCAACCCTCGGACGGGACTAATGTAACCCTCGGTCGTGACGTCAAGACGTTTTAACCAGATTCAAAAATATTAAACTTGAGCAAATCCCGCGAAAAACCGGGCGACTAGCAATCAATCACCATAATAACTGGAAATGAGATCTTCAACAACTTCAGTCGCATAAAAACAAAGTTCTTGTCGAAAAAAAAACGCCGCCGCAAAAGAACGAATTTATATTCAGTGGAAGAGTTTTCTAGGCGGTTCTGAAACATGAAAATAAATATTATGAAAAATAAATTAAGGGGAAGCGCCACAACTAATCCAAACACTTATTTAGCAACATTTCAAGCAGAAACAAATCTTTCGAGATCAATAATGGTGAGCTAGAATGAATGACACTACTGTAACATCAGTGTTCTACCAAACCAACATTTTTGTTCTGTGTTTACGTTATAAACAATCCGGATATTCTTAATCTGCAGGATGTCATGGTGGAAAAACTAAGTGAAACCCTCAGCACGGTAAACTTTGCCTCTGCCAAAGTTATTGAATGTATAGATTATTCGGAAGTTTAAAAAATGCCAAGTCTAGACGAAGTTTATCCCCGAGTACTGAAAAATGCTGAGAACGAAATAGCCGAACACCTATCAAGCTTTGTCACAGTCTCTCATAGCTGCCACTTGCCTCTCCCAATAGAGAGAGGAAAACGTTACTACAATTCAAAAAACAGAGGGACAAAAAAGGTTTCGGCATTTACCGACCAATTTACCTCACCTCAGTCATTGGCAAATTCGATGGAAAGTTTGATTACGGACGAAATTACAGATTTATTAGAATCCAACAAGTTGATAGGCGACTCCCAGAATGGCATATGACACAATCATTCCTGTCTTACGAACCTGCTGCTTGTTTTCTCAAAAATATGATTTAATTCAAGACGCAAAATTTCCATTCGATATTTTTTACCTCTACTTTCAAAAGCATTGCGATAAAGTCCCTCGCAAACACTTTGTAAGTAAATAGCACCGGATTGGAATTTGAAGCGAGCTAAATGACAGGATAAAATGTTGGCTCACGGAATGACGGTAGAGAGGCGAACTAAACGAAGCTTCCTCCTCGTTGGGTAATGTTAAAAGCGGCGTGCCTCAAGGATCCATCTTAGGTCCAGTTCTCTTCACAGTAATCGTACACGACCTCGGCAAAAGCGTGCCTTAGAACATGAGCAAGTTTGCAGATGATACTAAGCTAGAAGGATAATTGCAAACCGAACTTGAGTGTCACCAGATACAGTATGACTTGAACAAATTGTTGAATGGTAAGAAAAGTGGGAAATGAAAGTCAATGTCGACAAGTAAAGTTATGCACTTTGGCCCTCGTAACCCCAATCACGAATATTCAATGTCTGGAAATAAACAGATTCCTGTCACTGAAGAGAAAGGTCCTAGGTGTCATTATTAACAACTACTTAAAAGGTAGCAAAGAATGTATCGATGCTGCAAAAAAAGGCAATGAAATGCTAGGTATACTTTCCCGCATTATCTCATACAGGAGTAGACATAGTATTTTAAAGTTATACATGCATTTGTTAGATCAAATTTCGACTATTGCACCCAATTCACTCGCCATATCCTAGGAAATACGTTATTAATTTTTAAAAAGTTCTACCTAGAGCTACCAAACTTATCACTGTGCTGCGCTGTAAATAGTACGAAGAGAGACTTCGTGAACTTGGGAAGCGTCGAATCAGAGGTCACGTGATCGAAGCGTGGCAGATTATGAAGTGTAAGGAAAACGTCGACCGAGCGAGCCTTTTCACTCTAGATGCGAACAGAGTCACCAAAAATAATGGACACAAAATCGTCATCACGCGCTATTTCTTCATGTATAGAGTTGTCAAGGAATGGAACAAACTTCCAGCAAAAGTTGTAAACAGCGATGCCCGGCATTGTCATTATAGTAGCACGGTAAATAAGATGCCCGGCATTGGTACTGCGCGATGCAAATCGGTTTCCCGAAGGAAACTGAGACAATCTCAAATCAACATCGTGGGTCGATGCCTTTCTGTCCAGGTACTGATTTGAGTCGTTTCGAGCATGCTATTTTGAGTATCGTTAAATGCTATTTCCTACTACAACCTTTCCCTTCCTCGATATTTTAATACATAAATTACACAGACACATGATGCTTTCATAGACGTTCTATTTCAGATATAATACTTACTGTGAAAGGCAACCTAGATTGGATCAAGATGCCTGTTGTTGTCTTCTAACACTTGTAAACACTTGCAAACCATACTGGACTGATATTTATTATAACAATTTGTTTGAACCAATTTAGATGTTTGTAGATGTCACAAGTTCGGCGTATCTTCACTGGCGACTCTTCACCAGGCAACTCATGTCTCGTACACTAGCAGACTTGAGTCGATTGATGCAATAACCAGTTATTATTATACATAGCAGCGTGTATATGGTCTAACGATGCGTGAACCCTCAAGTAGTTAGAGTCTGTAATTTATTATAGTAAAAAATGGTCTGTGTGATCTCAAACCATCGACCTTCAGTTCTGCCTTTGACTGCTTAGGCCTACACCGTTACGTTGACCTGATGCGCACAATATATCCTCCCAGGGCACTTGAATATGGATTTCTGCTAGGACGGCTTGAATCAGTCTTGCTCACGCAAAGTTTTTTCGACAGTTAAATTTATCCTGCTTATGAAATATTTCATTCATCCACTGGGTAATTACTGTGGTCGTGGTGCAGTAGTAGGAGCTGCTGTAGTCGTGGTGTAGTAGTAGGAGTTGCTGTCGTCGTGGTGCAGTAGTAGGAGTTGCTGTCGTCGTGGTGCAGTAGTAGGAGTTGCTGTCGTCGTGGTGCAGTAGTAGGAGTTGCTGTCGTCGTGGTGCAGTAGTAGGACTACAGATAGTTTCAATATTTAGTTTAAAAAAGTGCAGTAATCAATTTGTTTTGTTTTGCCCCACATGCAAATATGAGTTACGAATGACGACGTGTCAACTCATTGCAAACAGCGACAAAAGAATCAGATCATGTTTCACATTGATCATGTTTCGCATTGATCATGTAGGTGCTTTTTCGGCCATTGTGTGTTACAGCTGGCTTTGACTTCAGCATGTTGTATCCAGACGAATAAGCCATCTAACATCGTTAATAACTCATTACAGAATAGTATAAATCTTTCAACTCTAAGCCATGTTAATTCAAATGAACTGTCCGTTAATAATCGATCGATTGATTGAACCTGAAATGCCGAACATAGAATCAATATCGAGGAGAATGAATCTAAGGAATGTATCAAACCCTCTAAAGTCTTGGGCCCGATAAAGGAGGATGGGGAGAGGGAGTGGGTGCAGGTTGAGCAGCAAACCTCGTTACGGTCCCATTAGACTGGCCGAGGGGAGTCCATACAAGCGTTATTGCAGAGGGAGCTCGGCAGCTGCCACGAAGGGGGGGGGGGGATTGATTCTATGTCACAGGAGGAAGGGGTATTGGAGAAGAGGGGTGTTATAGGGTAAGAGCTGCGGGGGTAAGTAATAGGGCACTTGCGAAGGGTCTCGGGCAAGCGGGCACTGAAAAGCCCTGATGGTGGTTCATTTCTCAGTTTGACCAGCACTTCTCTTGATATCGCCTAATTTTTGTAAGTTTGGTCAAAAATATCCTTCTTATATATATATGAAGATATAATTAGCTTATTGATCATATGTAAATAGAGTCAGTTTATTGGTCATATGCAAATAGAGTCAGCTTATTGCTCATATGTAAGTAGAGTCAGTTTATTGCTCATTTGTAAATAGTCAGTTTATTGCTCATATGTAAATAGAGTCAGTTTATTGGTCATATGTGAATAGAGTCAGTTTATTACTCATATGTAGATAGAGTCAGTTTATTGCTCATATGTAAATCGAGTCAGTTTTTTGCTCATATGTAAGTAGAGTCAGTTTATTGGTCATATGTAAATAGAGTCAGTTTATTGTTCATATGTAAATAGAGTCAGTTTATTGCTCATATGTGAATAGAGTCAGTTTATTACTCATATGTAAATAGAGTCAGTTTATTGCTCATATGTAAATCGAGTCAGTTTATTGGATCAAAGGTCTGAGCGACAAGCGAACCATCTGGAATGTTCCTTGATCAACGTCCTATTACTAAGCAGTATTACTCAGCTGGACACTGTGCATATCAACGTCCTATTACTAAGCAGTATTACTCAGCTGGACACTGTGCATGTCAACGTCCTAGTACTAAGCAGTATTACTCAGCTGGACACTGTACATATCAACGTTCTTTTACTAAGCAGTATTACTTAGCTGGCCAGTGTGCATATCAACGTTCTATTACTAAGCAGTATTACTCAGCTGGCCAGTGTGCATATCAACGTCCTATAACTAAGCAGTATTACTCAGCTGGACACTGTGCATATCAACGTCCTATTACTAAGCAGTATTACTCAGCTAGACACTGTGCATATCAACGTTCTATTACTAAGCAGTATTACTCAGCTGGCCACTGTGCATAGCAACGTCCTATTACTAAGCAGTATTACTCAGCTGGACACTGTGCATATCAACGTTCGATTACTAAGCAGTATTACTCAGCTCGCCACTGTGCATATCAACGTCCTATTACTAAGCAGTATTACTCAGCTCGCCACTGTGCATATCAACGTCCTATTACTAAGCAGTATTACTCAGCTGGACACTGTGGATATCAACGTCCTATTACTAAGCAGTATTACTCAGCTGGACACTGTGCATATCAACTTTCTATTACTAAGCAGTATTACTCAGCTGGCTACTGTGCATATCAACGTCCTATTACTAAGCAGTATTACTCAGCTGGACACTGTGCATATCAACGTCCTATTACTTAGCAGTATTACTCAGCTGGACACTGTGCATATCAACGTCCTATTACTAAGCAGTATTACTCAGCTGGACACTGTGCATATCAACGTCCTATTACTAAGCAGTATTACTCAGCTGAACACTGTACATATCAACATCCTATTACTAAGCAGTATTACTCAGCTGGCCACTGTGCATATCAACGTCCTATTACTAAGCAGTATTACTCAGCTGGCCACTGTGCATATCAACGTCCTATTACTAAGCAGTATTACTCAGCTGGCCACTGCGTGCCGCGGAGTGAAGGCAATTAGGCGGCTTCGTTAAGGAAGACACGTGGCCAATGAATAAAAAAAATCGGCCACCTGCACCTAACATTACAGTTCTGCTGACGAAGTTAACGTACGCACTGAGATAAGTAAAAAATGATATACTTCTGAGGTTAGGTTATTACCGATAGAAAAATTACATTGTGAGAAAAAGTTATTGCAGCGTATTTTGGCAAGACATTGTTTTTCACAATATTCATGGTCATCAGACATACGTGTAAGCCCCTTTATTTTACGCGTAACCATTTTAAATTACACAGAACATCGCAGGAGGCTATATATATTTCCAATTCGAACCAAACATGATAATGCATGCATACGCCAGAAATAATTATAATCAAATCGGTCAGGTCAAATCGCAGATAATCTTTTGTTTAACGGAAGTATTTTCCAATCATGTCAAATAGAAAAGGATGTAACTGTCCGTTTTTTTGTTTCATGGTCGCTCAAGATTACCGAGTAGTGGTAGTCCACGAATCTCATCTTTCAACACGTTACTACTTCACTATCCTGCGTATCAACGCTACAACCGTTGATTAACGCTCATGCTTCCAACTAATCATTACTTCATTGGGAGATTTTAGAATAACCCGCTTCCCTTTGTTAAGGCATTGCACGATGTCCGTCTCCTCTTTGTGGTGCTCTTTATTCTAGGGCGTCTTTGATGCTCAGCTGTAAACCACTATTTGCACCTGGCCTAACCTCACCCACCACAACCTAGTTCGGGCCAAAAGGCCTGTTGCTGTCTTCTTACACTTGTTAACAACCAGCCCCTTTTAGCGCCCGTGCCGTGCAGCCAATAAGCGCATTCCTGGTCGCAGGAGCAAAAAGACCACCACGATATTTTATCTTCGGCTCAAAGTTCTCAAATTCAAGCGGTCGTAGCTGAAGGCAGGCTTCGATGAGGCGCTTTATTGGGGGGCTGATGGCTGGAACGGGGCTCGAAGCGGGACACGGGGCACAGGATAGGTTCAGTGTGGGGTACAGGGCACAGGAAGTGGTTCAGTGGGGGCACATGGATCGCTAAAGGAAACAGTGTGAGACGAAAAGGAAGGAGCAGTGTGAGACGTGGAATGAAAGAACAGTGTGATGCACAAGCGAGGATAGGTACAGTGTGTGGAACGGGCTCGAGAGCGGTTACAGTGTGGAGCACGGGGTACAAAAGAGAGTACAGTGCGTGGCACAGGAGAGAGTACAGTGTGGAGCACAGAGCACAGGAAGAGCACAGTGTGGGGCAAGTAGCACAGGAGAGGGTTCAGAGCAGAGCGAGACACGTGTTGGATGAAAGGGGGGTGCGGAACTGGCCATCAGGGCAGTGGGAGTCGCGTCGAGGACTGAACAGTGTGCGCGTTACACTAAAGGCAATAAGAGAAGCGGTGCCGGTGTTACTTAGGGTTCAGAATACGGCTCGCATGGAGGTGTGTTCAGCAGCTGGACACTGCATCCCCTAAATACATTCTTCCATAACTGTTCCTGAGATTCTCTCGTTACAGTCGATTGCTCCAGCACTGACTGATGAACATTGTAGCGCATGTGTTGACATTCACACGCATGTTCAGATGCTATAGTCAGAAAGACTAATGGCTAGTTATTGCATGTGATGACTCACACGCATGTTCACATGCTATGACGAGAGTACTAAGTGTCAGTTAGTACATGTTATGTCATACACATGTATGGTCAAATGCTATAGCGAGGAGGACTAAGTGTCCGTTATTGCATGTGTTGGCGCACACATGTCTGGTTAGATGCTATATAACCCGGAGGACTCAGTATCAGTTATTACATGTGTTGACGTACACATGTATTATCAGATGCTATGGTGAAGAGGCCTAATGGTCAGTTCCCTGTTTAATATAGGCCCGAGGAATGGGATGAACCATAATTGCAAGCATCTCTGGTGCGGGTGGGGGTGGTTGGGGAACTCTGAAGGTGAATACAGAGATAGTGCACAGGCCTTCAGTTTGAGGACATGTTGGGCCGAATTATTAAATTGCGTCGAGCAACGGAGCATGACGTCAATTCAGTGAGCAGCAGAGCATGACGTCAATTCGGTGAGCAACGGAACATGACGTCAATTCGGTGAGCAACGGAACATGACGTCAATTCGGTGAGCAACGGAGCATGACGTCAATTTGGTGAGCAACGGAGCATGACGTTAATTCGGTGAGCAACGGAGCATGACGTCAATTCGGTGAGCATCGGAGCATGACGTCAATTCGATGAGCAGCGGAGCATGACGTCAATTCGGTGAGCAGCGGAGCATGACGTCAATTCGGTGAGCAACGGAGCATGACGTCAATTCGGTGAGCAGCGGAGCATGACGTCA
>SDVV010017328.1:0-14014 GCA_016164225.1 Gammarus roeselii | reverse complement strand
CAGTGAACTGTGAAAATCCACCCACTACGAATAAGATCTTGTTCCTGGTAGGTTATACACTCGGTGTCATCCAAATAAATTCGGAAAGGAGGGTATTCTCCAACCTTCTCCAGTAAACATGGATAATAATCAAATTGACCACATATCCATGAGCGATCAAATTATGAAACATGCCTATATAGGGTGTTTTGCTGAAAACAGAATGCTCATGCATCAAATGAATGGGTACATGATTGTTAACAGCGAAAGCAATCCTAATAAAATGGGTCATTGGATCGTAATATTCATAAACGAAAACAAACACCTAATTTTTGATTCGTTTGGGTTTAATCCAAAAATATATAGAAGAAATATAGCTTCGTATTATAATACTTATGCTAAAATACAACTTGTACCACATAAACTGATCCAAAGTGAAAAATTATGGTCTGTGGAGCATAATGCATCTACTTTGCCTATTATATATGTATGTCAAAATATACCCGTCAAAAAGATAATCGAGCTGTTTTCCAACAACGAACGACGTAGAAATGATACCAAGGTTGAAAAAAATTATCATGAATGTGTTCGAAAAACAACATTTGTGCAAGCGGAAACTGTGTAGAGTCTGAACATTAAACCCTGACTGTAAATTATTATGTAAATATCTTATAAATGAATGTTGTCAATATCCCAAACATTGAGAGGACAAGCATTGAAAATGCATACATGCAACATGACATGCAATGGATATGCAATACAGTATGCCCAGCATTGAATTGCAAATACCTTTGTGAAAATAAAAATATATAACCCAATAACTAACGAATATTCCGAGAGCTGACCGTTCATCCTAATGAGTCACCTCCGTTCCCTCCACGCCGCACGCCTTCGCGTCACCCGCCTTCGCTCCGCTGGAAGTTAAGTGCAAAGTCCTGTAGACCGGACAAAATCCGCGTTTCGCGTCGCTTATAGCTATTGCTGTCTTAACATATGCGAACACGGCATTGTTGATGACACCAATTCTTCAAAGCAGCCGAACGACCCATGCATCATCGACGGTGGAGAATGAACACGATCTCAGTTTGTAACTGCGAAAATCATGAAAGTTACTGTGATTGGAAAAATAGGGTCTGCCTCGCTTTACGATACACGTCACTCGAGTTGCAAGCGTCAATACGACCTAAAAGACTCCGCATCACCATAACGGAAGTCATAACCAGCTGCCCATCGTTTGCAATGCCAGAGATGTGAGAAGAGGTAGACCGAATTGCGACAATACCTTAATGAGGTGAAGTCAAATTGGAATTACAATTATTTACGACGAATTCGTAAAAACCGCAATGGAAGGAATATCGACCAACTGAATATGAGCTAAAATAAGGTCTGACTCAACGCAAACGTGAATAAATACTTGAACTATCAAAATCTAACATAACGTAACCTAACAGAACCAAATTTTGATGCATTTTTTATCCTGTGGTGTCCATGATGTTTTCGCTCTCGTTCATAAGACAATTGACATTTTATGTCTTATTCCGGTTTGGTACAAAGATTTGTCACTGCGGAATATGATAGCCAGCCTTTTTTTTTATCGATGGTATTACGCTACGAAGATAGTATATTTCGGTCCATGCTGTAAATATGCTGTACAAATTTTCCAGTAGACTCTGGGTGTACGAGTAATTTTATGCTTCCACATGCACTCGAGCCAACAAAGGCAATTCGGATACCATGAAGATACAATCACTCCCGAGAGACGGGGGAAGGATGAAAAAAAAAATAAACTCCCAATTTCCTAACATGTGCCATTATCGACTATCCTCGTTTCCACACATGTGGACGATGCAGCCCATTCCACTAACAGTTGAGCAATATCTAATCTACATGTCCATGAAGGCTCCGGCGGACAGAAGGAGGAAAAGTGCCCTCCATTCAACCCTAGTTCTATTGATTTATTGGGATAATTTGACGAATCCTACCGTGTAGCACCAGGGTGGCCAGAGAAACAAAACCGATAAACAAACTACACTTTTGAACTATAAACTCAAGAATATAAAAATTTGTCTCATAGCATTTCGCTCACAACAAAGCTGCTCAATTCATTTAGGAAACATTTTTTGTCACGAGTTCATTTGAACTGCGACGAATTAGCCATTAATTTTTTGTGTCAATCCTAAGATGGTAACAAATGTTTGTAAGCAGTGCATATAATTGGGGGACTTGAGTGCTCGATTATTGGGGATTTCAAATTTAATTATGTACACATACATAGTTAATTTGACGTTGGATTTGCTTGCAAGAAGTAGTTGGGAGTGTCATTTGGTATTTGATAATTTGAGACTTCAAATGGACGCCTAGTTACGTCCGTAATAATAAAATTATTAGTTGTTGCACTGAATCCGGCGGTTTTCGTTATTATTATCAAAACACGCGCAATTTTCAACCCACACTTGCCTAACAATATCATTTCTAGGTTAACCGTGCAAAAGTCAGTTTAGTTTGTTCAAATACCTAACAAGACATTCGCAAAATGCACCAGGGGACAAGTTGATTAAAAACAGGTCTTTCACAAATCAATTACACCCATTGGGCATTACTATATGTGCAAGAATTGAACACATTCAATGTGCCGATATAACGACCATACAATCACGTAGTTCTGTATGTTACCTCCTTCCGTGTGTTGTAAGGATCTGAGAAATTGGTCAAATGTCGCAGTGAGACGCAATGGCAAGCACGCATGCTATACGCAAATAGATTAGATGATCTCATTGATGTTATCTAGTGAATATGAAATTGTAAAGCGCAATTTAGTGTCATTATATTGCGATTGATGCGTGCATCCATAAAGGCATATATCAAATGCTGCCAGACCCTTATATTGATGAATAATTGAACACACGATAAGTAATTATGAGTTAAGGATAAATGGAAGAAATGGAACATGGCATTTTGAAATCTTCCAGCTTTGAAAACATCTATATCTGTTTCTTTATTACTGTCCAACTTCGTCGAAACCATACTACAATTACAAAATTGGTCGTAACGGCTTTCCGTTAGTCAGCGTGAGCGTATAAGATAAGCACTGAAGATCATTGGATGAAGTTGGCACAAGATTGATTCTCGTTTGATGGGATCATTCAACGCTAAATAGAAAAAATAATTGGATATTTTGGAATTGTTTTCTTGGAATTTTCATAAATTTGAAGCGGAGTAGGAATGCTTTGTTTCTGATTCGTCCCACATGGCCTCTACGTACATGAGTATCCCACAACCCAGACCTTAGACGGTGTTTTGTGTTCTCATACAAATATCACTAGCATGCAAAAAAATGTCTCCAGTGTTTAATACATGTTGTACATTAGAATGTCACCTATCATTGTGAAAAAAATAGTTGTAATAACAATATTTGTGATGTGGTTATTTGTGTATATTAACTTTATGAGTCGAGTACGGAGTGATGCTCATCCACCAACTTCGACGCATCGAGAAACACAAAGTGCGTTAGATGGCAGGGCGGCTGCTCTCCTACCTCACCTCCGTCCAATTGGAAATTGAATTTTTCCAACACTCCATCCAAACAATCTCCTAATTGTGACCTAGTTGCATTGATTCAGTTTATTTTGACTTGAAATCATAATCATATATATTCGGAAGATTGGGTAGATGCAAAATTATATTTTCAGCACGATGGATTGGTTATAAGTGACCAAGAACCATCGATGGTTAACGTCGAGGGTTAACGAACACGGAAATTTATATCAACCTTCCAATCAAATATGACAACAATTCATGACACGTCATTAAACTGGCACTGTTGGGAAATCAGTTCAATGACCGTTTTCACATGGTTTTCACATCCTATAAGACAAGGTTCCCTGATCTTAATTTTTCACTTGTGAGCACTTCTCGTTCCACCCTCACCTCACGACTTTTTATCCATTGATTGACAGTGCCGGGCTTGCGCTCAACAGGGACATCGCTCTGGCTAAACATAGCAGCCGGCAAACAGATTGAAGATGGCGCCAGCCATCCCTCGCATCAGTTACCTCGTCGGGCTAAACCCTCCTAACAAGGAACATAGGTAATTGACCTCGTCACTTGCTGACAATAATTGATCACCTCTGCAAACCCCCACTGCTAGGTACACCCCAACAGAGGTGTGTCCAAACCAGTGGTACTCGGAGCTAGGAACGTCACAAATAACTATATTATCATATTTGTGATCTATATATCTAATAATAGTCACATTGCATTTTGTTCGCAGTGGGCAAAGAGTTTGCCTGAAGTGAATAATTTAGTTTGACCATAGACAACTTGAAATTCTTTACAAAATACCCTAAGCGGTAAGGCCTAACTGTTTTTTTGATGAGTTAGAATCTGTTAGAACATAATATTTCAGCTCCGACTCAAAGTGTCCACCACTCTAGTTAGAGATCATCTAATTTCTACCAATATCCAATAATTTTTTCTCCTCTCTAACTTTGCGAGTTGAACAAAAAAATATAGATTCGATGATTGAGGGTTTCATCAACAAACTTAATTGTCGTGTTTACTCTGTTAGATTAGATAATGGGCCACTTCTCCACAAAAGCTCGGACATAAACCCAAGTAAGCTTCCCCGCTTGCCATGTGAAGAAAGTATCTTGTTCGCTGGGTGTTAATTTTACGTAATTACATAAGCTTAGTGTTTGAATGCGGTTGTTAGCTTTTTTGTCGTTCCCGTTTATATATTAGAGAATCAATCGTTATAGAGTGAAACAATAATCTACGGAAGTCAAGTTCCCATATGACATGTGCGTTCGTAGGTGTAAGTGTTTTGTTGTCATAACATCATTATGGTCGTAGACTTTATTATCTTTCGCATGACACATTTCCCTAATGTTGTCGCGCCGTTATATTGTATCTAGATATCATTCTTGCATGAAGATGTTTCACAGAGATTTATCTCCGTTTCCATTGAGTTCATCACAATTTTCAATATTGTATCACTATGAAGAACCGAAAACACGCTATTAGCTTTTCTATATCAGTATAGTCCTCTTATTGCACCATTGTTGCCCCAAGCATCTGTGGTCGACGCCATCACGCAGACCACGGCGCTCACTATCGTCATAAAATGTTCTTTTCCAGAACACTCAACGTTCTTTGGGTATTCGTTGGCACGAATTTGATTACTCGGTATACTAATTATGGAGAAAATTTCTTTATTCTATTAAGATCTAAAAACACTCCTAATAGCTCTGTTCTTTTTCCGTAGTTCTCTTTTTTTTTAGATCGTCGTTGTAAAGGATTCGATGCGGATGATTGCCTTGATTATTCAAATCCATATTTTCGAATCCCTTTTTCCTAATACAATTCAATCAATATTGTGAAGGCAAATGGTTAATCCAAGATGTAACTCATTCATGAATAGACAAACTATATTAATCTCGGAACATTTACAATTTGTTGTATACATTTTCTGTACATTCCGAGCTACTTGTTTTCGCTTTGATTTTGCAAGATCTTCAGTATTTATTACAATGTTTGAAAAAAAAACAGCTTCAAAAAACGTTTTTAGGATTCTTGTGAAGCAAAGTATATCAAATGAATCACACATTATCAATGGGAAAGAAGATTCAAGTACAAAAGAATGAAGTTCCATCTTACTATGCTGGACCAACACCTTCTGCGTCTTTGAAAAACTTTGCAGGGCGCTGGTCAGTTGAAGAGGGGAGTAACAGTACTGCTGTCATTTCTAAGGGATTTTTTGATGCCATCACGTCTTCATTAGCCTTTCATAGGTCGACTAAGCTTGTAAGTTTCGTTGCACTGTAGCAAACTCTCCTCTTGATAATGGCCCTCAGGATCGTCCTTTGACTCAAATCTGAGCTATTCGGAGGTCATACCCTCTTCTCTTTGAAGCCGGAATAGTTAACCCAGTGTGAGAGTGACCGGGACTTGTGTGTGGGGGTGTTATTACGCTGAAAATCACGTATCCGTCAGGAGTTTCCTCTCAATCGGGGTCCTTTTCTGATAGCTTAGACCCTGGCAAGGGTTATCAGGTTTTTGCACACCGTTCAGTTTTACCAATTTCCGGGACGCCAAAGGCGGGAAATATTGCCTTCACCATCTCGACCTACAGCGTACAAATATACCTGGCGGATTTCATCGTCGAATAGAATTTATAAAATGTTTCTCTAGTAGGTTAGCCTGAATGCCGAGAAACTTGATGTTCGAAAGGTCAGTGTTCATATGATATGTAAAACGTAGACAGAACAGGTCTAAGCACGGAATTAACTATTTATCGATCGTCAGAGGTGTGACCGACTTCTAGGCCTGTGATTACCGAAATAACAATTTCTGAGCAGTCACTTTAAGGCCGTTCGACTCCATTGTACCGTTTGGCCCAATGAAGCCGAACGGTTACAGATCGACACAGAGGCGATAAGGTTATACGTTTTCAATACATATTTTATGAGCGGATTTCTGTCGCCATGCCGAGGTTGGGGAAATTTGACAGCATCCCAAATGAAATCAACTATGATACGCCCCTTCAACTCCTGTCGATGATGATATACTTCGGTAACTTGATATAAATAAATACACTCTAAACAAAACATCACCCAGTAAAAATTCTTTATGGTGAAGAAATATCTACAATCACTTACAAAAATCAAGTGCAGTTTGCAGTATTGGAAGCAGCATATTTGTTCGGAGTAAATACTGATTACAAAAAATTAACTGCTTCATGCCTCTAATCCTAGTGTCTGTTGATAAAATTTCAAAACAGATATACAAATAAGCGGATTGTTATGCGTTGTTTTACTTTTCCTGCTGCAAAACCGAGCTAAATAACGTTAAACATAGAATTAGGAAATTTTTTATCTGTTTTTTTAGATTCGTCACTTCAAATGTTTCCATCACATATAGTGTCTCGAATCTCGTCACACGAAAACACTCATGATGGTGTCTGTGTCCAAAAAGCCCAACTCTAAAAAAAAGCATCGGCATTCATCCTCACTGCACTGCCGAGGGAGCAACTCTCACGTTTAATCAAAATTCCTTTGTGCAGTGTTCAAAAAGGCACACTCATACTCACATTAAAGCAATCACGCAGGCTGCAGTGTTCAGGAAGCCACACTCACCCACGCACACCAATATTGAAGGAGTCATGCTGTCTGCAACATTCATGACTCACACTTACATCCAAACAGCATGCCTGCTGCAGTGTTCTTGACGCCACCTACAGTAGAGACACCACCCACACTCATATTGAAGAAATCTACTTGACACTAGTATTCATTAGATTTACTCACAATAACATCAACGCACTCTGCAGACTTCAGTGTTCATCACGCTACATCCTCACTCAGCGAAGCAGTCTTGCTGTGTGTAGACTACATGGTTTAGATAGCTAAACACACTCACACACTAATGTAGCTTTTCTGTGTGTAAACTACGAAGTTTTTTGCAGCCTCACTACCACTCTTTATAACAGCTATGCTGTGTGTAGACTGCATTGTTTATAATGGCACACTCACGAATAAAATGAGTCATTTTGTGTCTAGGCTTCAGAGATTATAAAGCCAGACTCACACTCATTAGAGCAGTCCTGCTTTGTGTTTATAAGCAACACTCGCACTCATTAGCGTAGGCTTGCATTGTTTATAAGCCACACTCGCACTCATTAGCGTAGTCCTGTTGTATGTAGACTGCAACAGGACTAAGCCAAACACAAACTCATGAATCAGACTCTAGTTCTCGAAAATAGTGCCAGGTACAAAAAAAAAATAAGTTATAAACTAACAGTCGAATATAACAATATATTAATCTCAATAACCAATCACGTCCACAATAAAATGAATCGAAAACATTATCATGTAAATGTGTTTAAAGTCGGAAAAAAAGAGGTGTGACTGATATTTTTTCGAATAGCTTTTGCACATTATTGAACATCTATTTTATTCCATTCGGAAGTCATAAGTTTTACTCGCTTCACTAAATAAATCATCGGCCCGTTTTGGCACAGTTGCTATATTTTTTTCCGTTTGGTAGCTAGGATCCTCCGTTATTAAATCCCTGGTCAGCATGACATGACCACAAGTGTTACGTTACCTCGTCATCTACTCTGCTCTGAACGTGACTCAAATCGATAACCAACAAGATGTGCTCGTCATACTAAGCTGTACTTCACTATACTTTCCTAAGCAAGCCGCTCGGGCCTTGGGGTCCTGACCAAACACTTTCTCAGGAGCAACGCTTTCGCGGTAGTTTACGGTTGCTGCAACGACCGTGAGATGGTCGCACGGGAGTAACCTTCCCTCGTATCTTCTTGACGACTCTGGGCAACGAAAATAGCATCTCTTTACGGGACAGTTGCAGAGATGGACAAGGGTTCTCCGCAGGCTGTTGTGATGCGTGCCACTATTGTGAGCCAGTGTTTATGAGCACATGATTTAAACGTGTGGAAGCTCCTGGCTAGAGTCCGTATGGAGTCCCCCCCCCCTGCCTCAGATGTGGACTGTGTAGATTTCGCATCAGCGAAATTCAGTTTTATATCATTTCCAACATTTGAATCGCTTTGTATCATTTGAATTCGGTTCACCTAATAACGAAGCAGTAATTTACAGCGTCAAGATTATTATTTCTGTTTCATAGCGAAATAAGACGACTTTATGAATGCGGTCACATACTGTATCGATATTTGTGAATGAGTTACCCGTACGTTTTCCTCTTTTCGATAATATTTGAGCTCGTTTTCTCCACGAATACAAAACACGAAATGATCAAAATTTGAAGCTTACCTTTACTCCCCAACAGAAAGTTAAAAACTGAAGGGGACCTTCAAGCATGATTTGTTGGGACATCATTCTGTTTGAAATATAATGTGGCTCCCCGTTAAACAAACTCCAATAACAAGAATAAGTTATGTGTATTCAAACATGTTCAAATTATAGATGGCGTCAGCAGTAGGAAGACATAATCGTTTCAAGGTAGCTCCCTGATAGTGATCACCAAACAACATTTAACTGAACGTTCGTAATTTATCAAGTCCCTGAGCAAGGGTCAGACAAATAATATCAAGTTAACGTCACTTCGAGCTATAGAGATTATTGGGATAGTAAATTAACAGTTTGCTTGATTGTTTTCTGAATTCAAGTTATCTATGATACTTTTCCAATTGAACATTTCGTTCTTGGTTAGATACATTTGGTTATATATAATTTTGTATGCCAAATAAGACTTTTTTAATCGTTGATCGCAGATGATTCTAGTATGAGAAGAATGATCAACAGTTTCGACAAACATCTTGTCTGGGTCAGCCTGTGTTGGTTGTCATAGATTCAAGCACCGACAGAAATGAAAGATAATGAATTTTGGTTGTATCTACCTCCCATCAGACTATTAGAATAGGAAATTTTCATAAAGCAAATAATGAATTATTACTACAATTCTCTATGAGATGTTCATATGTTTCATTATTAAATAAAATAACATAAAACCTCTGGAAATTGAAAGTTTCCGAATATTATTTCAGCGAGCATTGTTGATGTCGGCTCGTGAGAAAATTCCAAATATTCACCCTGGTTGTTCTGTGCTCTCCCGTCGATGCATGTCAGTAATCATGCAACTAACCTGAATGTGTTGTGATCACAAATGCCTGGATGACGGTCCGACAATGTTTGAGAGAGTGCCAAGTCTCAATAACATCAAGGTAATGCCACGGTTGAATGTAATCATATGGTTTCGTTGTGGTCCCGTTCAATTCGCTATCAAATAGGACGAAAAATAATTTAGTAGGATACATGCATATTTCGTTCACGATGCTCCCCATTAATGGGAGGTGAGAAACCAAATGGTCACAATCTAATTCAGAAAATCCCTATATCAGATATTTTTCAGTGAATCGCATGCCATGGCTAACGTGTGCGACTAGCTCCGCGGATAAGTAGCTGTGTCCGCGGTGATTTGGGGCTTCACAAGAGGCAATATCGGTGGGATTCCGATCATAAACATCCGTATTGCGTGTGTGATGATCATAAAAAATCACGTCCATGTACTGGCTACTGTCAGTCTATTCTGTTCAGACCGTTGATACACCAATAATTCCGGATCGGAGGCCTCAGCTCCAGCATGTGCCCAGGGCTCGTACCGGCTATTAACAGCGTCCCCAAGCACGTGCAGAGGCCCCTGATTCTGAAGTCCTCTGGTCACCTGCCCACTTTCACCATCACGATAATCTGGCCCTCAGGTCGCTTGTTTGTTATTACGGAACAAATCTATTGGTGCTCTCGTTTTTGTTCAATGGAGATGTGATCACTAATATGATGCGTCCTGGAAAATACGCTCTCACAAATCATTAAAATGTCATCCGTCATATTCAGTTACCCAGCGAATGATTTAAACGGGAAATTACATTTTGTCCTATTCGTTTTTATTGGTATTCGATCACTGGCTGACCTTGGAACAAACGCAGCTGTTTGGCAGTATCCTCCATCCCCAAAATAGCCCGTCCTTAATGCCTGTCAGAGGAGTGATCTATCACGGCAGGAGGCACGGCGAAGGCGGGGCATCTTCAGAGTCTTTTGTTTCTGATTACTCGGAAGGACTAAAGCGGTTACGTAGAGAATTGAAGTCATCAGATGACTTGTTATAGCGAGCGTGCATCATAACAATTTTTCAATATCATGAGATTCTGTGCGAAAAATCAATGCATTTAATAGTCGTATTCAATTTTTCATTTCATCGATTAATATTGATAAAATACAGTTTAAGTCTACTTTAAATAATGTCTAAATGCTAAAAAAAACATGAAAAAAGGTCATTTATGGTTGGGTGACAGTGTGGAAGCTACATAACGACAATGTGACGTTATTGCGCTACTAAGATAATCCGTAGGTATAATTCTTTTACTCCAGTCTTGGTGACTGGAATAAAGTAATTTGGGCGGTAAACAGAGGACTACAAGTCCCAAACTCAAACGCAGTTGTAGTGAATATTGAACTTAGATTTGGGTCTATTATAACAAGGAATTGCAAGGTTATTAGCATTTCTTGCTTAATGATTGGGTACATCCCAGAATTTCCTAATTGAATTGAATAGAACATGATCCTATTTTCTGTAAAAAAAATGTGAATGCAAATAAAGCATTAAGTTTTAGAATATTCAGAGTTTTAGCATAATGATTAGTATGGGAATGAAATTGATTTTATTTATGCCTCAAATAACTTTATTTTGCTTTACAAATCTTTCGTCAGTTTTATCATTTAAAAGTTTTATACCATGCTTCGATTTCGTAGTTTAAGAATGGCCAGAACTACTTCAGTTAAAAGCCTTAAGGACAGATTGAAGGATGATATAATTCTTGTTATATAGGACGCCTAAGAATATTGACAACTTAGATGATATGCTGCCGATGTAACCTATGAACGTTAGATTTACTTTAAATTATACCGTAAAGAATTTAATGTTGTCAATCTCGTGAAACAATATAATGTCAAATTTTAATGAGCGATAAACGAATTTTACGCCCTTTACGGAATAGATTTTTTTATTCCGATTCAGTTGGCGGTGAGTCCCTTATTTACATGAGCGAGTTCCTTGTTGATGGTGGCACGTAGTTCGTGTATGATGTTTGAAGGGATGCAAATTGATGAGATACGATGATCAATAAGCAATGCAGATTTGATAAAGGTCAGATCGTTGCCCATACCATTATTATAAATGAATAAAAGCAGAGTTCCTATAAAAGCACTTTGATAAAAATCATGACCAATATTGAGCAATGTAGATTGCAAACTGCTCAGTTATACGTATTGTTGGCAGGGAGACATAAATGAATGAACACATCAGTACCATTTCATTGCATTCCATAAGACTTTACTTATAACATTACGATTAAATGGTCTGTAAAGTCAATTGACTTACTAAGTCGAGAAGTTGAGTGAATGCAATGTAGTTTGAATTGATGGTATAATTCAGGCACAGTGGTTTATTATGGCTTCAGGTGTGTTTATATGAGTAGAATACTTATGTTCATGAAGGATACTGTTTTCAATCAAGTAACAGGATAGTTGTTTGTGAACTATTTATGAAAATATTTGTGGAAAATACGGGAGGGATAGAGATTGGTCGATAATTCGCCATATTAGTTTTATCTCCACTATTGCCAGTGGGTGTCAGTCTCAATATGATACTGATCTAGCAACTATGGATCAAGACCAATTTATTTTCTAGAGACTTGATAATTGTGGTGACGCCTTGAGCCGTAACTGGTGAAACAAGTAAAATAATTATTTGAAAATATTGTTCGATAGATATCCCAGGTGATCGTCCTCATTGGTATTAGTACCGTTAGCAATATTCTACCCAACCTCCACAGAGTATCATTGAGTATATTTGCTCTATCTTGATCTTCTGAAGATTCATTACGGGCAATTTTTCGTTTGTAAAAGATCGGTTGGATTTATTGATTAGTGGTTTGGGGATGTTATTGATCACCTTTCACCATCGTTTCAGATTTTTTTTGGTATACATAAAAAATGGCAGCAACTTCGCATAGAAGATCGAATCAAGTCTGTTACATGGTGTCTAAATCGAGTATAAATAGTTTTTCTCATCATGTCCTGCATATACAATGAAAAAATAATGATTTCGCCTGTTTCTTTCAGATTTTACACCAGCGATAATTCAAGATCTAGTTATGTCTTTTGGAGAGACTGTTTTAGCTTAAGGGGACATCGAGACTTATAACACTCATCTACTAGAGGAGTTAATTGTTTGATACCATATACATACAGCTATTTTCCCTTAGATAGGAGGGTGGCTAAGTTAGGCATACACAGAGGAGGGAGGCGCCCAATCTCCTCGCCACAAGACCGCCGTGTCTATGCCGAAGCTCGAACTCACGACATCCAGCACCAGAGGCTGTCACTGCAAGTAGCAAGCTGTCAGTTAGGAGGAACTCTACTAACAGTATGATGCTGCTCCTGCTCTCAGCGCCCACGAGTAGCTGGCATTTCAAACGAACAAGTTTTTTGAGCGAGTAATCGACTCCAGCCCGTTCAACTGCTAATTTTTGGGAGCGATCGAATACATTGTCCACAAACTCAAGTCAACGACCATTCGGCCGCCGTGGCCGAGTGGTTAGCGTATCCGACTGCAGTGTCAGCCTCTGGTGCTGCATGTCGCGAGTTCGAGCCTCGGCTGGGACACGGCGGTCTTGTGGCGGAGAGATTGGGCTCCTCCCCCCTCTGAGTTTACCTAACTTAGCCACCCCCCGAACTAGGGGGAAACGGCTGTATGTCTATACATACATTCATACATACTGCTATGGTAAGTCGCAACAGAAACCCGTAGGCAAAAATATTTACAAGCATTGCTAGCTGCCCCAGATGGATTCACATCTAGGCCCGTAAAAAATGTTCGATTCAGAAGATACGACGAATTTGGGTCAATTCAATTGATGCCTTAGAACATATATAGTTTATTACTTTTCAATCTACTTAAATAATTCAAAGTTTGGAAGGTCATGTGATGTCAATTTTATAGCTTGTTTGAATTGGATTTTGATTTGATTTGATTTGATCCCATTTCCACCAGAGCCTCAACGTGAGTCATAATAGGCTCCCCCGTAGGGCTCGACGATCATTGATTAAAGCAGGCTCGCACGCCTAAGTGTGCGAGGAAAAAACAAAACAACGCTTTCAACGTTAGAAAAAAGTGAAAGTTTTAGCAATAACAGACGCACGCTGGTGCGCAAAAGAAAAAACGCTTACTCGAAACGGACCTCCGCTTCCATTCTTTTTAGAACATTAACTGTGATATGTACGCACCTTAGTGCGTACAGGTAGCATCAAGATTAGTACAACGTCAGTGGCTACACGGGAAAATTCAGCTCCGAAAGCAACGCAACACAACACAATATTTACAGCCACGCAGTCCAGCTGCACAAATACAACTCATTCATTTAGGTAAGATAAAGACTCAGATGAACTGAAACGAATCCTCGCCTCCAACCCCTCAGAACCTCATGTATATGTCCATA
>SDVV010017327.1:0-14015 GCA_016164225.1 Gammarus roeselii | reverse complement strand
CCAAGAGCTCTCCATTTAGGGTGACACTAATTTTGCTCGCATCGACAGTCCTCGAGCATCTCATTACTTTACTCATACCCACGTTCACTCGAAGCTTCTTTCTCTCACACACTCTACCAAACTCAGACACTAGCCTACATAGCTTCTCCTCTGAATCCGCAGCCAGGGCCGTATCATCAGCAAATAGCAACTGGCTCAACTGCCAACTCCGCCCATTCGCTTCCAACAGTTCCAAGCCACGATCCAGCACACTCGCGTTCACCTCCCTGACCACTCCATCCATATAGAGGTTGAACAGCCAGGGAGACATCATGCAGCCTTGTCTCAGTCCCACTTTCACTGTGAACCAATCACTCACCTCGCTTCCCACTGTGACTCATGCTCGGCTGCCAGCATAGAAACTCTGCACCGCTTTCAACAAATGTCCGCCCACTCCTAACAAACGCAATACCATCCACAGCGCTTCCCTGTCAGTCATGCCGTATGCCTTCTCCAGATCCATGAAGGCCCAGAACAAATCCATTCCTTTGCAAGGTACTTCTCACAGACCTGTCTCACTGCAAAAATCTGATCGGTACACCCTCTACCACTCCTAAAGCCACACTGTTCCTCTCCAATTGCGCAGTCCGCTTTGTCTCTAATCTTTTTGATCAGCACTCTTCCGTACAACTTATCAACCACACATAACAGACTGATACCTCTCGAGTTGCAGCATTCATTTTTATCTCATTTGCCCTTATATAGCGGAATATTGCAGGCATTGCGCCACTCAATCGGTACCACGCCTGCCACGAAACACAAGTTCAGTAACCTCACCAATCCTTCGACAATCGTCACTCCACCCTTCTTCAGGCACTCGGTCGCAACGCCATCCAAACCAAGGACTTTCCCTGCTTTAATCGCGTCCACCGCCTCCTGAACCTCTTCCCTGGTAATGTCCGCCACAAGTCTCTCTCCCAAAATTGGCATCCAAGCACCACCACCCACAGCAACAATGTCAGCCTCTCTGTCATCCTCGACATTCAACAACTCATCAAAATACTCGGCCCACCTCTTCCGTACATCACCACTTTCCAACAACAACTGGCCATTTTCATCTCTCACCACTTCCTCCTTTCCGGTGTCTCCCTTTCTAACCCTCTTCACCTCTTTCCCGAACATATTTTTGTTCTCCTCAAAATTCAGGCACAACTGTCTGCCCCACCTGGCATCAGCGTCCCTTTTGGCTCTCCTCACCACCCGCTTCACCTCGCTTCTCCTCTCTTTGTAGCTTTCATAAGCCACCACCGACTTCACCTGCAACCACTCCTCAAACGCTCCCCTTTTCCGTACCACTGCCAGTTTGACCTCCTCGTTCCATCACTCGCAACCTTTCCTTTTGCACCCGCCCACACGGCGCGCACCACACACATTCTTCGCACATTTCAGCAAGGCATCCCTTACCGCCTCCCATTCTTCCTCCACATCTCTCAGGTTCTGTCCTCTCACGTTGTTATTTTCATCCCTCAACGCCTGCTGGAACTCCTCGGCTCTACTCCTCACCTTTAGTCCACTCACTTTCACTACCTCTCTTCCTCCTCCCACGCGTTTGTTGCGTTCCCATTTCTGCTCCACTCGTAATCTACCTTCTACCAGCAGATGGTCAGACACTCCTCCACCCTCCCCTCTCAACACCCGCACATCCAACAGCCTCCCACCACTCTCCTCGATATCAGCACAAAATCCATCAGTGCTCTCTCCACCACTGCACCATGGGCCATCCTTACCCATGTGTACTTTTGGATATCTCGCTTCTTGAACAAACTGTTCCCGACCAATAACTCCTGCTCCATACACAGACCTATCAGGTTTTCTCCACTGTCATTTCTACCGGGAACGCCATACCTTACTATCACATTCTCCACCACTACATCTCCAATTGTCGCATTAAGGTCACCCAGTACAACTTCATTGAAATGACCTCCAAAGCTCTCAATACACTCACTCAGGTCAGTCCAGAATTGCTCCCTCTCCTCTTCACTCCTCTCGCTGCCAGGTCCGTAAGCACTCACAAATACCCATCTTTCTACGCCTAACTTAACTTTTACCCTCATAAATCTTGAGGACAACTTCATCCACTCGGTAACGCTAATAGCCAACTGATCACTCAATATCAAAACCACACCTTCTCGTGCCCAACCTTCCTTCACACCAGACTTTCAATTTCGTCTCACTCAGCGCCAACACTTCAAACTTCCTCCTCACAAACATCTCACTGATCTCCCTCCTTTTTACATCATTCGTACTACAGTCACGCACATTCAGCGACCCTATCAATAGGGTTCGTCCCCCGCTCGTCTTGCCGTGTTTGAGGAAGGGTTTTACAGAGAACGGGATTCCTAGGTCCTTCGCTCCGCCCCTTTTAGTCACTTTTTACGACACGCAGGGGTTACGGTAGCACGATTCTACCCCAGGCTACGGGGGGCCCTTTTAGTCGCCTTCTACGACACGCGGTGGATACGGTAGCAAGATTCTAACGCCCCGGCTACATGGTTGATAATAATACTAGAAATTTGCATTGATTTAGACACTCGTGTAACCGAGCGACGCGCAAATTGGAGTTTGAACAAATGAGGTAAATAGAAAGTCAAGCAAATCAGGATGAGGGAAAAATGAAAAGGTAAATAAAAAGCCAAGCAAATCAGGAAGAGGAAGAAAAGGAGAGATAGTAAAGGTTGAAGAAGAGGGGAGTCTGAAGGAAAACAGGGTGTTCACCCTCGGTTGGGCCGTGACTCCGTGCGGCCTGTGAATCTAACAGATGCCTAGGAGGGGGGGTACTGGTGTAGGAACAATGAGGTCAAAATGCCGGTAATGCAGACGAGGAGAGTTTTTGAAGAGTGGTTGCCGACGTGGTTGTTGGTGTCTATAGCAACTAAAGAGAGAAGAGAATAGAGACGAAGCGTGTGGTGAAAAGCAATAAGTGGGACGCTGATACTGAAGTGGGTGCGAGTCATTAGACTGCATATTAACGTTATATGGGGGCAATTAAGTATCTAATGGTGAATAAATATATATTATGCCTCGATGAGATTCAAACCACTGGCTGGCAGGCTGTTCAACTCCATCTCCTTCACAAAGGTGAGAGTAATACTGACACAAAAAAATGTAAAAGGATTCAAAATGCTAACAATTTTTACTAGCTATCAGGTTATAGCTTCACTGTATGAAGTATCATACCTCCCTATGTGGCCTCCACCACCCCTACAGCCACACCAACAGACTCCAATTTTAGACGGCAGTACTTCTGCTTGTTTTTTACATCTTTTTAAACTCATTACAATAAACACCTCAAAATATAATAATTAGGCTATTAAATATATCAATTTGATTTGGCAGTAAAGTTTTACACAAATTAAATTATAATTCTTTCGCCCCATTTATAACAAATTACATACAGAGGTTGGTATTATTGCACAAGCTTAGCAAACTTGGAAGACATGCATTCTGTCGAGAAGTTAAAATAAACCCCATGTATAGTAGAGACGCTCCGTCATCCAGGTCCTTGGAACGGAGCTGATGAATGGTGACTATTGCCCTCAGCTGTGGTTCTGCTGTTGTTTAAGTACACTTGTCTTTGGTACTAGAAAGCAGGCTTTCCATCTTAACACCTCACAGCAGTATCATCGATAGAACCCTGTTAGCTAAAAAGCCACTCATTCTTTGCTTTGCAAGAAGACCTCACAATTGATTTTTTTATGCTCAAGTTGCGGGGAAAAAATTCCAGGTATAACATTTAATAAACATTGGAATGAGTGAGGTGAAAAATAATATTAGCAAGATTGCTATGATTTCTCGGTATTGTGTTCCATATGGAAGCAGGAAGGGGAAGGATGAAAGGGATAACAAGATTGACATGACTGCTCCCTAAAACCCCAGTTAGTCCATCTACCTTCCTTGCAAAGTTCAGAATTGTTACTCGGGTCTGAAAAGACGTGAACAAGTTGACCTCCGAGTAAGAGTAAAGCTGTTCCCCCCACTAGCAAGTACAATATCTGCACTAACTAATCAGGCCGCTATCAATTATCCCGTCTGTGAAGAGATGAGGGGGGTACCTACCCCACTGTTTTGCTAGGTGGGGTAGACGGTTATGCGAGAATTCTGAGCAGAATGAGATGGTCTGGAAAAAGATGAAGATAGTGAGAAAGGGGTAGACGTAGAAGGACGAAGTGGTGAGAGATGTAAACGGCCAGTTGCTGTTGGAGAGTTGTGAAGGACGGAACGGGTGAGCGAGTGTTTGGAATAGCTTATGAATATTGAGGATATCAGGAGGCTGACATTGTTGCTGAGGGTATTGATGCATGGATTCCGTATTTTGAGGGCACTACTGCGCCTTGTAGCCGGGGCGCTAGAATCTTGCTACCATATCCACCGCGTGTCGTAGAAGGCAACTGAGAGGGCGCCTCTTAGCCAGGAGTAGAATCGTGCTACCGTATCCCCTTCGTGTCGTAAAAGGCGACTAAAAGGGGCGGGGCGAAGGAGCTAGGAATCCCTTTCTCTGTAAAACCCTTCCTGAAAGACGGCAAGACGAGCGGGGGGAGAAGAGGCTCACGCCTCTCCGAACCCTATTGTTAGGGTCGCTGAATGTGCATGGCTGTAGCACAAATGATGTGAAGAGGAGGGAGATTGGTGAGATCTTTATGGAGAGGAAGTTAGATGTGTTGGCACTGAGTGAGACGCAATTGAAAGGTAAGGGAGAATTTGAGTTTGGTGTGGTAAGTGGAAGAAAGTCTGGTGTGGAGGAAGGTTAGGTACGAGAAGGTGTGGTTTTGATATTAAGTGATCGGTTGGCTAGAAGCGTTCCCAAGTGGAAGGAGGTATCCTCAAGATTGATCTGGGTAAAAGTTAAGTTAGGTATAGAAAGATGGGTATTTGTGAGTGCATATGATCCCAGTAGCGAGAGGAGTGAGGAGGAGAGAGAGCAATTCTGGACTGACCTGAGTGAATGTTTTGAGAGTTTTGGAGGTCAATTCAATGAAGTTGTACTGGGTGACCTTAATGCGAGAGTTGGAGATGCAGTGGCGGAAAATGTGATAGGAAGGTATGACGTTCCCGGTAGAAATGACACTGGAGAAAACCTGATAGGTCTGTGTATGGAGCAGGAGTTGTCGGGAACAGTTTATTCAAGAAGCGAGATATCCACGAGTACACGTGGGTAAGGATGGCCCGTGGTGCAGTGGTGGAGAGAGCGCTGATGGATTTTGTGCTGATATCGAGTAGAGTGGTAAGGAGGCTGCTGGATGCGCAGGTGTTGAGAGGGGAGGGTGGAGGAGTGTCTGACCATCTGCTGGTGGAAGCTAGATTAAGATTGGAGCAGAGGTGGAAGGGCAACAAAAGAGTGGGAGGAGGAAGAGAGGTAGTGAAAGTGAGTGAACTAAATATGGGAAACAGAGCTGAGAAGTTCCAAAAAGCGTTGAGAGAAGAATATGACAACGTGAGAGGACAGGACCTGAAAAATGTGGAAAAATAATGGTAGACGTTAAGAGATGTGCAAAGAATGTGTGTGGTGCGCGCCGTGTGGGCGGGTGCAGAAGGAAAGGCTGCGAGTGGTGGAACGAGGAGGTTAAACTGGCGGTGGCACGGAAAAGAAGGGCGTTTGAGGAGTGGTTGCAGGTGAAGTCGGTGGTGGTATATGAAGGCTATAAAGAGAGGAGAAACAAGGTGAAGCGGGTGGTGAGGAGAGCCAAAAAGGAATCTGGTGCCAGGTGGGCCAGACGGTTGTGCCAGAATTTTGAGAAGAACAAAAAGATGTTCTGAAAAGAGGCGAAGAGGGTGAGAAAGGGAGAGACCGGAAAGGAGGAAGTGGTGAAAGATGTAAGCGGTCAGTTGTTGTTGGAAAGTGGTGATGTACGGAAGAGGTGGGCCAAGCATTTTGATGAGTTGTTGAATGTCGAGGATGACAGAGAGGCTGACATTGTTGCAGTGGGTGGTGGTGTTCGGATGCCAGTTTTGGGAGAGTGACTTGTGGTGGACATTACCAAGGAGGAGGTGCAGGAGGCGTTGGAGGTGATGAAAGCAGGGAAAGACCCTGGTTTGGATGGTGTTGCGACCGAGTGCCTGGAAAAGGGTGGAGAAACGATTGTCGAATGGTTGGTGAGGCTACTGAACTTGTGTTTTGTGGCAGGCGTAGCACCAATTGAGTGACGCAGTGCCTGCATTGTTCCGCTGTATATGGGCAAAGGAAATGAAAATGAATGCTGCCACTCGAGAGGTATCAGTCTGTTAAGTGTGGCTGGGAAGTTGTACGGGAGAGCGGTGATCAAAAGGATTAGAGACTGTACGGACTGCGTAATGGGTCGAGTGGTAGAGGGTGCGCCGATCAGATTTTTGCAGTGAGACAGGTATGTGAGAAGTACCTTGCAAAGGGAATGGACGTGTTCTGGGCTTTAATGGATCAGAAGAAGGCATACGACAGGATTGACAGGAAAGCGCTGTGGTGGGTGTTGCGTTTGTATGGAGTAAGCGGACATCTGTTGAAAGCGGTGCAGAGTTTCTATGTCGGCAGCCGAGCATGTGTCAGAGTGGGAAGGACGTGGGACTGAGACAAGGCTGCGTAATGTCTCCTTGGCTATTCAATATATATATGGATGGAGTGGTCAGGGAGGTGAACGCGAGTGCGCTGGGTCGTGGCTTGGAGCTGTTGTAAGCCAATGGGCGGAGTTGGCAACTGAGCCAGTTGCTATTTTCGGATGATACGGCCCTGGTCGCTGATTCAGAGGAGAAGCTATGTAGGCTAGTGTCGGTGTTTGGTAGAGTGTTTGAGGGGAGGAAGCTTCTAGTGAACGTGGGTAAAAGTAAAGTAATGAGATGCTCGAGGACTGTCGATGCGAGCAGAATAAGTGTCTTCCTAAATGGAGAGTTGTTGGAAGAAGTTCAGTGTTTTAAGTATCTGGGCTCCCATGTGGAGAAGACTGAACTAGTGTAAACTGAGGTGAAGTCGCGAATGAAGGGGGGTGTAAAGTGTTGGGTGCACTGAAGAGCGTAATGAGCTGCAGGACGTTGGGGATGGAAGCAAAGAGAAGCTGTATGAGGGTGTCGTTGTGCCTACTGTGTTGTACGGAGCTGACACTTGGGTAGGTGAGAGCAGAGGAGAGAAGAAGTTTGAATGTTTTCGAGATGAAATGTTTGAGGAGCATGTCTGAAGTGTCGCTGAGAGACAGGTTCACTAACGACGTGGTTCGCATCAGAACGGGGATGGTGAAGGAGTTGGAGGACAGAGTTGATTCTCGTGTTCTGAGATGGTTCGAGAACATGGTGAGGATGGATGAAGGGAGATTGGTGAAAAATCAGAGGCGAGTGTACGTAGTCCTAGAGGAAGACCGAAGTTTGGGTGGATGGATGGTGTGAAGCAGGCGTTAGGAAGGTGAGTCGTGAGTGTGGTGGTAGCGAGAGAGTGTGCACTGGATAGGCGTGAGTGGAGAATGATTGTGAACAGATGAGTTTGACGCTGCCCTGATGTGCTTTCCTGCCCTAGGCATATCGTTGAGAGACGGGATAGTCGTGGGCGGGGGGGGGGCCTGGTCATCATGACGCGGCAGGGGGTAAACCAGTCACGCTGTCGGGTCCTGCTGCCGGCACTGACCACTGACTGCACTCATGACCCCGAGGGTGTGTTGCGGGGCCCCTGCCGGACCCTTTTTCGCAAACGAGCTAAGATGGGCGAGTGTGAGTGTATGAGAGTGTTAGGTGCGCCTTGTCGTCGGCCACCCCCCTTGCTGTGGGATTTTGGTCTAGTGTCTGTATCTGTACTACTAAGAAAGTGGTGCTGGTGCGGTGAAGGTGATTTAAGCAGGGAAGGCTCCTGGTGTGGATGTGAGAGCGACTGAGTGCCTAAAGAGAGGAGAAATGACGGCAGTCGGATGTTTGGTTAGGACTAACTTTGGGTTTTATGTTGGACAGGCAGCCGGTTGAGTGGCGCAGTGTTTGTTTTGTTCCGCTGTATAAGGAAAAAAAAATCGAAGGCAGCAACTCAGAAGATATCATCTTGCTGTGTGTGGTAGGTAAGTTTTACAGAAGTGTGCTTACCTAGAGAATTAGAGACAGTACGGATGGTACTATTGGCTAGTAACAGTGCTGTCGGAAAATCGTTACGGAGTGTTTGGTTCTCAGTGAAAGTGGGACGGAGACAATATTGCTTTATTTCTCACTTGTTGTTTATTTTTCTACATGAATGGTGAACACAAGTGTATCGGGTCAAAGTTTGGCGTCCAAACACAGATACAGACACTAGGTTGAATCCCCCAGGAATCGGGATGGCCAACGGCAAGACGCATCTCTCACTCCAATCGTACACTCACACTTAAAAAACGTAGCTCTTTCACACTAAGCGGTCTGGCCAGGAGAACCCGCAACACACACTCTGGGTCAGGAGGGCGGTTCGGGGCCAGTGCCAGGAGCAGGGCTCAACAGTGCAACTGGTTTACTCCTGCTGCGTCATAGCAACCGGCCTGTTTCTCAACTCGACCACAAAAGGGGGAAAGCACATCAGGGCAGCGTTAAATCTCATTCATTTGCAACATTTCTCAATTCACGTCTACCCATTGCTCGCTCTCTTGCTACATCCACACTGATTTATTTTCTTCCTAACCCTGCTTCACGCCATCTATCCACTTAAACTCCAGTCTACCTCTAGGCCTACGTCCGCTCTCCTCCGCCTTCATCACCCTTTTCACCAATCTCTATTCATTCTTTCTCACCATGTGTCCGAACCATCTCAGAACACGTAAATTTACTCTGTCTAACTTCTTCACCATTCCCTTTATAATTTGAACAGCGTCGTTATTGATCCTGTCTCTCAGTGTCACTCCAGTCATTCTCCTCAAACATTTCATCTCGAGAACATTCAACCTTTTCCTCTCTTCTGCTCTCACTACCCTTGTCTCAGCTCCGTAGTGCATAGGTAGGACAACTACCCGATCGTACAACCCTTTCTGTGCTTCCATCATTAACGTCATAAAGCTCCTTAACCTCTTAAGTGCACTCAACTCTTTACACCCTTTAGTGCACCCAGCTCTTTACACCCTTTCTTCACGCGCGACTTCACCTCAGTTTCCCCCTGTTTAGCCTTCTCCACATGAGAACCCAGGTACTTAAAACACTGAACTTCCTCCAATAACTCTCCAATTAGGCGGACACTAATTCTGTTCGCATTGATGTTTCTTGAATAGCTCATTACTTTGCTTTTGTATGTATAGACATTCAGCCGTTTCCCTCTAATTAGAAAGGTGGCTAAGTTATGTTGGCACAAAAGGGGGGAGGCGCCCAATCTCCCCGCCACAAGACCGCCATGTTCTTGCTGAGGCTCGAACTCACGACATGTAGCCCCAGAGACTGGCACTGCAGTCGGACACGCTAACCACTTGGCCACGACGGCCCACGTTTTAGTCACGTTAACTCGCAGCTTCCTCGTCTCACATACTCTGCTAAACTCTGACACTTGCCTACACAACTTTTCCTCATAATTCGCCACCTGTGCCGTATCATCCCAAACAGCAACTAACTCAACTGCCAACTCCGCCCATTCGCTCTCAATAGCTCTAAGCCACGACCCAATACACTTGCGTTCACCTCCCTGACCACGCAGCCATGTAGAGATTGAACAACCTCGGAGACAACGCATCCTTGTCTCAGTGCCATTTTCTCTCTAAACCAAGCACTCACCTCGCTCCCCACTCTGACACATGCTTTATTATAAGTAGATGGGTGGGGTTGGCAGTTGAGCGGATATGTTACTGTTCGCGGATGACACGTCACTCGTGGCAGATTCTGAGGACATGTGTGTAGGCTAGTGTCAGAGTTGGGTAGTGTGTGAGAGGATGAAGATGCGAGCTAATGTGGGTATAGACGTACAGTCGTTTTCCCCTCATACCCTTATTAGGCGTAGTTAATCTGACACAGAGGGGGAGGCGCACAATCTACCCGCCACAAAACCGCTGTGTCTATGCCGAGTAATGTGGGTAAATATGAATATGAGATGTCCGAAGAAAGACGATGTTATCGGAATCAGTATTCGCCTAAATGGAGAGTTTTTTATTTAAACTCATGAATTTAAGTACTTGGGCTCTCATGTCGAGAAGACTGGACTTGTGGAAAAGAAGGTGAGTGCTAGTAGGAAGGAAAGATGTAAAGTGATGTGTTCACTAAAGAGTGTAGTCAGCTGCTGGAGATTGAACATGGAAGCAAAGTGAAAGTTGAATGTGGAGGAAGTTGACCCAACTGTGTTCTACCGGCTGATACGAGGGAGGCGAGTTTGGAAGTGCGAAAAGGTTGAAGTTTTCGAGATGAAAGGTTCGAGAGACGTGGTTGAAATGCCGTTGATGGATATGATCAGCAATGACGTCGTCCGAATTAGAACGGTGATGGTGAGGAAGATGAAGGACAGTAGATTCGCGTGTTCATAGGTGAAATCGTGCCAATAGTGAGGTTGGATGATGGTTTTGAAGGCGATGAAACTGGAAGTGAGTGGGCATAAGCCTAAAGTAAGACCGAAATTTGTAAAGATTGGCGTGAAGCAGGTTTTAGGAAGATGAGTCATTAGTGGGGAGCTAGCGAACAAACTGCAGTGGAGAACGATTGTGAAAAAAAAAGCCAAGTTTTTACGCGGCCCTGATGCCCTTTCCCACACTTGGCGTCTCGTTTAGAAATAGCATAGACTTGTGTGGGAAGACCCGAAAATGATGACGTAGCAAGGGTTAATCAGTGAATCCTGTTGGGCCCTTCTGCAACACTAATCTCGAACCTCACTCTTTACTCGAAACTGGTGTGTTGCAGGGTTCTGGCCAGACAGACCCTTTAACGGTGTAGGTCTCAGCTTTGGTATTTGTGTGAGCTCATGAGTGAGGTGTGAGTTGCCTCTTGCTGTCTGCCACCCTTCTGCCGGAGGATTTGCGTCAATATCTGTATGGCTAGCAGCAAATCCTTGGGTGGAAGGTGAAGAACTAGGGCAAATAGTTAGGTGGGGCCCATGGCTAGATGGGTGGCAGAGTCATGGCCAAACCAGGGGGTGAGCGCTCTTATTTCGCTTCAGGCTCCTCTCTTATTCACTCTTCACTATCTCCTCTTTTCTTTTGCATTCTGAATTTACATAACTTTTATTTATCTAATTTGCATCTTATTTTTAGTATACAGTTCCTTCAACATATCTCAAGCTCTCCTCTTAACGACTGTTCTAAAACTTGTTGCACACCGGTCCTGAATTTTTTTCTTTCGGGTATCTGATAGGAGCCAAGTTGCTGACTTTCTTTCATGCAACTTTTTCTACGACTCCTCATTTTCTTTTTTAAATTTATGTTGTTCTCTTGCGTGCGATTCCCTACACTTAGTTTAGATCATACATGGGATCCCTGTTTCCCGCCTATGCTTCATCTTCCCCGTCAGCAGGTGTTGGGGACGACTGCAAATCTTTGTGGCTCTGAAGCAAGGGGGTTGAGTGATAACGCTCCTTGTTGCCCCCCGGGGAATGCTGGAACCATATGGCCTCAGCACCGTAGGTGGACCATATGGCCTTTGCCCCTCGTTCCCACCATTGACATTCGCAGCGTAAAGGACATTTACTTTACTCTGTTGTAAACTACTCAATTTCTCTAATCTAAAGTTCAATTTATGCATAGCTTGATGCAGCACTGGTTGCTGGTTTGACGTTCGGGGTCAAAAGGATGCTGGCTCGAGTGCGCTAGAAAGGTTCGTCATTCTATGTTTCCCATTCAAACGTTCATGTCAGGCGATAACGAAGAGTTTTAAGAAGATATCTCCTGCTTTAAGCTGAAGCAATAATTATTGCATCGTTCGGAAAACTAAGACATTGACGGTGCTGCGCTAGCAGCCCTAGGCGCTTTTACCTATTCCAATTCTCGTTGCCTTCCTTTACAGACTGTACCTGGACAGCCCCATCGTGTGGAGGACAGAGGGTGGCCTGGTGCCCACCGACGGTTCTACACTCTGCTGGCTCGCCTTCATCGCTGACCCTCTGAACATCTCCTGTGAAGCAGCCATCGTCATGATCATGTTCTCCGGCTTCGGAGTTTTTGCCGCCCTGCTCGTTGCCCTCTTCCTCGTCTATAAAAGGAGGTGCGAAGGGTTTTAAGAGACGTTAGTGAGAGGATTTGGGTCTAGTTTTGTCCTCTTGTACGTGTAACGATATCCAAACGGCAGTCTGAAGAAGCGAATAGCTTGCTCTTGTTTTATCAATGACAGCTTCTTATCATTTGTATCATAATGTGCTTCCAAAAAAAATATAACCCGCTTGCTGGCACAACATTATAGCCATTTTTCCTGGATCTACAATAAAAGTCGATCAGCTGTGTCTCATTAAGGTCTGTAAAGGGGTGTCGTGAACTTTGATTTTATGTTTATAGTTACCACAGTCGTAAATTTCAACTTCAGACTATGAACAAACGTCACCCAAATTAACGTTGTATTTAGGTTATTTGTGTCAGCGAAGTGTGTTTTGCGGGATTTCTTAGTCGTAGCCTTGAGTGCCTGCCTAAGGGCTAAGTTTGTTTGAGTGTGAGTATGAGAGGTGTGAAAGGTGCGCCCTGCCGTCTTCCATACCCTTTCTGAAGGACTTGGCTGGGTGTCAGCGTATTATTGAGTCCTATTCCAAATTTTCTGACAAATCAACAATTTCGAAACATATCAATGGTGTTCTCACAGCTTTGGCTTTAATTACGATATGGCCAACTCTGTGTTCTTCATAGTTTTCATTTCAAGGAGTTTTTAAATGTCTATTTTCAGACTCGAGAAACTTCGCTCGCCGATTCTGTGGCCGAAACTAGAAGAGTACGAGATCCCTCTTGAGAAGATCGTCATGAACCGAACCATCGGCCACGGGCAGTTTGGCACAGTTTATGGAGGAGAGGTACTTACATAACCTCGCTTAGTTACTTTCCTAAGTTACATATTCCATGTCACAGTTTATGGAGACGATGTACTTACATAACCTCACTTGGCTACCTTCCCTACCTACATCTTCCAAGGGAATAATAATATTCCTTATGAAAGCATGTTGACATGAGATTGATAGACGATAGTGATTCTCCTTTCGTTAATTCTCCTTTCTTGGAGGCAACCTTATAAAGAGAACATTGTACTCGTGTTAAATATTGAAGTAACTTCTCCTGTACCTGCCTGCAAAAAAATATTTCCCATGTGAAAATTCACTTAACAATATTCCTTATGAAAGCATGTTGACATGAGACTGATCGACGATAGTGATTTTCCCTTCGTTAATTCTCCTTTCTTGGAGGCAATGTTATAAAGAGAACATTGCACTCGTGTGAAATATTGAAGTAACTTCTCCTGTCCCTGCCTTAACATAGATTTCTATTACAGTTTTATACGTAGACAATGCTTCGTAATACAGATACAGACCCCAGGCCGAATACTCAGGGAGGGGGTGGCCGACAGCAAGGCGCACCTCACACTTCTCAAATACCCTTACACTCGCACAACTTAGCCCTTTTGCGCTAGAGGGTCCGGCCGGAAGACCCCGCAACACATTCTCTGTGTCATATGTGCGGTCCGATGTCAGTGTCATCAGTAGGGCCCGACAGTGTGACTGGTCACACTCAAGTCCCTTCTCCCTAACGCCTGCGTCACACCCATCCACCCAAACTTCGGTCTGCCTCTAGGCCTAGGTCCACTTGCCTTCGCTTTCTTCACCCTATTTACTAATGTCCCTTCATCCATCCTCACCATGTGCTCGAACCATCTCAGAACACGTTGGGGTGGATGGATGATTATTCATTTTATAGATCATTAACACTTTATTTTAGTATTTCTTCCACTATGGGCTCTGAAAAAGTTGGAAAAAGTTGGGCTCTGAAAAAGTTGGAGAACAGAGTGGATTCGCGTGTATTGAGATGGTTCGGGCACATGGAGAGAATGGATGAAGGGAGATTGGTGAAAGGGTGATGAATGCGGAGGCGAGTGGTCGCAGGCCTAGAGGTAGACCGAAGTTTGGGTGGATGGATGGTCTGAAG
>SDVV010017326.1:0-14015 GCA_016164225.1 Gammarus roeselii | reverse complement strand
ATATAGGCATTAGTTACGATGAATCAACGAGCTCACTGACCGAATTATTTTTAATGCATGCCAACGTTCAAAGATTGTTTAAAGAGCTCTGCACGCCTAATTTTTTTTGAACCGAAGGATATAATGCTATTACAACGTCCAATAAAAATAGAAACACCTTCTCCATTAATTCATTTTCTTTTTTGCGAGAAAGTTTGGCGTGTCCCTGGAATAGCTTCTATGTCTTTCAACACTTTCTGTTGGTTCATCTTCCACGTATCCAACTTTTCAATTTGAAATAAGTTCCAATGCCGGAAACAGATTCATGTCGGATGTCGGAAATTCACCTTCTTTTACTTCTGTAAATTCATGTTAATTTTCAGCTGTCCACCTCTCCCTTTAGGTCACCGCATGAATCGTTTCATTTGCTTTGTGTTGTAATTTTTTCGTAGTTGACTCCATGTATTTACCGTCACATATTGTCGATATTTTCCAGGATTCTCAATTAAATACCGATCGAACGTTCTATCCACCTCGTCGTACCGTAACGATGGCTTATCAACCTTCGCTTCCAACTTCATATTCTTATTTTTTAGTTCTGAAGCATTAATTTTAAAGTCTTTTCTCACTTTCACTCGTTGATAACCATTTTGCCGGTGTTTACCACTTCAATCGCAAAATTCCCCATGTTGTTTCATTCCTATTTAGTAAAACGATCATATTTCTTCGAAGTGAGTAGCTCTTATTTGAGACTCCAATACGATGCGTCGATGAAATGAATTTTGTTCCTAATAGGCGACACACTAGCGACGATTGTAACGAATAATTATAGAAAATGACCCTAATTCGTAAATTTTTGGCAGCTGCTAAAAAGTTACCGTGCGACTGGTCGCATCAACCCAGCAGATGAGTGAATCATTTGGAGGTAATCTCATTTAGCGCAGCAATCACTGGAAATAATAAAAAAAAAACGTTGACGAATAATTTTGTAATACCGCATGAAAAGCCACTTCTACTCTTCCGGATGAAAGATCTTTCTTTAGCTACAAAGTATACGACTCCATTGGAAAACACAGGGTACCACCCTACGCTAAATTTGCTTAGACCAGACACAGAGTGGAATACTCCACTATGCCTGCTCGTTAGACACCATCAGCACCGCTGCACGACTTTCAATAACAACTGCTTTGACAAAAATCGGTTGAAAATACTCAGGGTGGCCCATGTAGCATATGATTATCTAATATGTTTTTTACTAGCAGCCAAGACTGAGATTTATTTTTGGATAGATGTGATGTGGGTAGTGTTTTCATTCTGCATTTTTACAATACAAATTTTACTTGTCCCCGTCAGATGTATTATAATTACTGAGATAAGTCCAACTATGACATGATCATGAATATCTGAAGCTGTATCCTCATTGACACCAAGTCAACGATGGAAAGTCAAAATCTAAGAGGGTACTATGTCCACTTCAAGAAATGGGGAAAGATGTGATCATTCGAGATCACGACAAGCAATCAATATAAGCGGAATTCTTTTCTTAGAAATTGAAATATTTTAACTAGCCCTCGTTTGATATCGAACCCGTTATTTATTTTTTTGGTATACTCTAATTGTTTGCCCCAAATGAACATTTCGGGTTGATTGACAATAAACTCGATTTAAAATAATACACTAACTTACAATTGATTTCTCCTGAACGGCCCTGAAATCTCCCACGAGAAATGAAGACGCTGAATGGGTACAGCTGATCTATGAATTTGCTTCTTGATGAGGGGAAAGCAGAGGTACTTTGCTCTGCTTGATGATTTATTAGTGCCCTTGAACACCGTAGGACACTCTGACGAGGAAAATAACTGTCATCTGGAGTGTGCATGCATTTCACTTTAGACAATAAACAAAACAAATCAATATGGTCAACACGATTTCAACGTGCGTTTCATTTTTTATCCTACAATTACTACTCAATATCAAAAGATGGTTAGTCTCCCAGTATTCGAGAAGGATGGATCTGATTTCACCCTACCAGACGTCTCGCAACAGATGAGATTCTGACCAAACCAGGATTCGGAGGTGAGTCGGGAATGAAATACAATTGAACTGTCTTTTTTTGTTCAGTTTTTGACATCAGCATTTATGCAAGTCGAGATAATGGATTTCTTCAGTAGATGGTCTTACAATATTGTTATAAATGTTCTAGGCTCTGAAGTTATACATTAATTTCAGTTTCATATAAAATATAGAATTAAGTCTACGTGGGTTTGTAAATCAAAAACAACTGAATTCGAGTAACTATCACCATATCGAAGTAACTAATGTAGAGACTGTAGAGGAATACAAAAAATTGCTTATCAATAGATAAATAAAATTATAATGTATTATGAGTCGATGCACAGCATAACACGTGGAACCTAAAGTCATCCAGTTTGATAAAATCTAACTTAACTGTAATTGTGTCAATTGACCAACTAGCAACCAAATGTTTTACCTTTTGAATTTACAGACTTGGTCATGAATTTTTCAAAAAAAATCCGTTAAATATCATTTTACTTCAACAGTGTCTACAAACAATTTAACAGATATTGAGATCACATAAGTAACATTTAAATTATAACGGGTCTTCCTGGTACTGCGCCGTACTTGCTACCTGTTACTTCTCTGTACTCCTAACAACTTTTATCGCTTATGGACCTTACTGGAATATTGTTTGATGCACCCACAACCGATCACATCCACAAAGAAACTTCGTTTGAGATTTTCGTCAAACTTGATAGCTGGCAATGTCCAAACTCCAAAGAGGAACACGCAGCAGGCTGAAGAAACTGCATTTTAGGTACAGCTACCTTGAATAAAACACGAGTTAACGTTTGCCAACAGATATTGTCCGTATGTGTACTGAAACGTAACGTCAGGGATGGTGTCGCTGTTTCTGAAATATCGTCCTTTGAAATGCTGCACGTGAAGATACATTTTGAAATGGCGTTTGAAATTATTTGATGGCTTACTTACTATTATTAGGCTGAGCGAAGATCGTCGATAATGGCCAAGAAAAATTGCGAGGAATAAGTATCATACTCCTATGCTCGTATAGCGAATTAGGTGAACTAAAAATAGGCAGAAATATTTGGCCCTAAAATAATTCCAGCGGAAATCAAGTCTATTCTCTGGCAGTTTTGTAACCAGTGTGTTCTATCATCGACATCATCGGCTATCGCAGTAAAATAAATATATTCATAAGTCCTTAACCCATAACGCTTACTTGTCCACGACCACTGCTGATTTATTAAAGTTCAATTACAAATTGCTGCATGTACTTCCTATAATAAAGTGCATTGTTTGTTCAAAACCAATTATGCATTTCGATGTTACTATGAATAAAAAATGATGAAAATGCAGCGTCACTAAGGTCAATATAGGTATTCTTCACCATCAGGAGGGTCGATTAAAGCTGCTCATAGAGAACTGGGCGCCGCACCAAGCACCCCAAGCTGTTCATAGAGAACTGGGTGCCGCACCAAGCACCCCAGTTGCTCATAGTGAACTGGGCGCCGCACCAAGCCCTCCAAGCTGCTCATAGTGAGCTAGACGCCGCATCAAGCACCCCAAGCTGCTCATAGTGAACTGGGCGCCGCAGCAAGCACCCCAAGTAACACATCTCCCGCCCTCCTCTGAAACGAATTGAAACGATGCTTATAAACGTCGCTTGTGAGTGCATCATAATTACGATTAATAAATTTTTAAACATCACGATAAGTTACCAATGGAAGATCAAGAGGGAGAAAATTCCAATGAATTCTAAATTTAAGAAGTTATTATTCGGCAATACAGCAGAAGTCATCGATGGTCACGGCCTATGTGTCCTGCAGTATACCTACTTGCTCATCCCCCTGGCGTATCCTATGCTCCTCATCACCGAAGGGTTATTAAGTTTAGTTGCAAATTATTAAACTCTGCAAAATATGGTCCCATGTACGTTTATATCATATTTTGCATCACAACGTTACTTATGATCAGAAATTGTTGGAATTTCTGCCGCAGCGATATGCTGCAGCAGCGGGTGACAGCGGTTAACTACTCCGTCAGCTCTCTCAAGCTATACGAAAGCGAGATTTGTTATGCGGTCAGTGACCAGGAATCGATTTCGTGTAAGAGACCAACACCGACATTCACCCACCATGATGCTTAAAGAAACACTGACGTGGCATCGGACTCGGAACAAATGTCATCTTGGCAACGCCCCTTTGCATAGCATCGTCCAATATTTCATAAAACTATGTACAAACATTAAACTAAAAACAATTTAATTGCTTTAATCAATTTAAATTTCATTGATACCAAGATAGTGTAAAAAAATTATGTGAACGTGAACTTGTATAAACGCCAAAGTGGACAAGACACTAACTGGTACACTAAGATGACAAATTTACTAGCTCGTATTGGCAAGATAACAGGCGCTAGTACAAAGACTCGTTCAAGTCGTGTAGGAGACGAGCCGTTCCCGGCAACCAAACTTTACCGAGATCAATAGGCTCAAAATGCCCATGGGATTCCCCATAATGTAACGTTTTTTTTATATATTGAGGACTTAGGAAAAGGGAGGTGATTGGCTCTGCGGAATGTAAATATTTACTTACGTTATGATTTGATCATGAATGATTGTCTTGGTGTAATTAGGATTTCAGGGATCATAAAAGTTTGAATTCAGTCATCAAATAAAGAATAACAGTCAAAACAACAGCTATCCACTGATGGAAAATCAAGGAACTAGAGTTTTTCTTTGTCAGATTGGGGCCTGTTATTTTTTGTAATTGATTCTGCAATATATTACGGGTGACAATGTTCGGAAAAAATAAAAATATAGTTATTTATACATACTTGGCAGATGTTCAAATTGCAAGAGAAGTTTGCAAGCGCAATTTAATGCAAGTAAGTTTTCGAGAAGAGCTCTTGAAAAGATCCTAATATACACAGGATTTTTTTTCAAAATTCAAAACACAATTTTTAGTCAATATTTGTTTTCTCTTCCCTGGTCGAGATTTGTACAGTTCTGTCTTGAATGGCCTACTCAGTTTTCTAGGAATTTAAATCCGTTAATATCTTGCTGGTCCAACTAATGAATGCACGAATATGATCAGCCGTGTCTTTGCTCTTCAATATCTGTCCACAAATGCCTCCATTTGCATACTTGGTAAGTAAAGGCATCCAAAGTTTGAACTTTGCTCATATGAGGAACTTTTTTGTACAACGTCTGAAATTCCCTCGACAGAGCGACACATGAATTCCAATGGATCATCTCAGAAAAATCGGAAACAGAGGCAGAGCAATTGCATTTGAAGGCGGAGTTTTGTTGAGGAACTACTGCAACGTTCTACGAGACATTTTGTTCTTGATCCGTCTAGTGTTTGGTTTGAAGGAGGGGTTTGCAAGAAGTAAAACTCGAAAACACAGATCTGACATATTTATGGATGAGAACAGGGGAATACATTAAAGGGATCTCGTTGGACGAATAATAATTGGGGGAAAAAACCTAATTCACTAGAAAAATTATGTCCTGACTGGCTGGATTCTGGAAAGCTATAATGCAGTTCAGCAGACAAAATAATTCGCTATGGATAATAAAACTTTATCAATGTTCGTTGGCCCTAGTCTAGCTACACCCTTTTTAGAGTGGGCCGCTGGACCAATTGACATCCTGTGAAATTTAAATGCAAACCGATTATGTGTGAAATGGTCGGAGTTTAAAATGTGAACTGCATCGCCCTTGCCCGCATCACTCGTACTGAAATCCAGTCACTGTTGGAAGATTTTTTCAATATTCTTCACGTTATTGAGTATTTGCATTGATGCCTAGCGCCCAGTCCAAACATGTAAACCCTTGCAGCTCTTCATATCGTGTGTCTCGTGACAAACTATTTAACATTTATTTTCAATACTGCGCGGAAGTGGATATGTTTGTCGTAAAACTCAATTTTTCCAATTTTGCAGTTACATTCTCAAATTGCATTCCATCTATTACTTAACGCACCAATTCGTCATTTTCCGGTTAATTTTAATTTCATCATTATTCTCCGTTTCAATTTTGTTCACTCAAAATCAATCAATTCCCATTAATCAATAATCAACCAAAGCAACGGATATATTAAAACTTGACGCAGTCACTGAAAATGAATGAAGATGGTGCCTCATATTCCTGCCCGCAGAGAGCGAGCAAGTCCCGTTAACTCACAATGAGATCCACATCTGCAGAGTGAACTCCAGGTTTAAAGGACAAACTTATAAATAGAACAATATTTGTTGATGATGACGCAATTGCCACGTATTCTGATGACTCTGGAAACCATGGCTATGCCTTCTCTCCGCTCCGCCAGTATGCTTGTGACTCACAGCACCACATCTCTCCCTTGCTCAGGCTCTCGAATCGATATCATTCGAAAATCCGTTCGCCATTACGAGTGTGGCTCCCAGCACCACTTGACTCCTTTGCATAGTCGTCCGCAGCGTTATCATTCGCCCATCTCTTCAACCACTCTATTTTTATCTCCAGATCCATGCCCCTGCCTACATAGTTGCAACTCTTGAAACGGTGTCGCTCACCCGTCACTGTATCTCTAACCCGTGTGGCTTCCACCACTCCGAGTCACCCTCGGTTCATCTCTCAAATCGTTAGCATTCTCCATTCCCTCTGCTGTTTTCTGCCACTGCAGGATAGAGAATCCTTTAAAGCCTAGTCTATACCCGATGCTCTATTAGCATGTTTACTTTTTCCATTTCCCGTCAGTATCGGATTATTGGCTGCTGACTCAGAGCCTCTTGTAATTCTAGGATGGCAAGGAGATTTCGGTGGCGGATGCTGGTACCTGGATGGTTAACGGATGAAATGTTTGAGTGAGATGGTTGTTGCACTTGTCGTTGAAGTGACATTAAATTTTGTACAACGCGTGGTGGAATATTCAGCTTTGCAATGATTGCTGCGACAGCATAGTGAGATGGCTACGTTCTGCACCGCTTTGGTGATGGATAAAAACTTCTTCGTGAAGTGGGGCAACGATCTTAAGTGCACTGATCGTGAACAAGAGTGGTAAATGAGACAGTTCAATTCTGTATTATCATGAATCGAACTGTTTTATGCAGTGGACAGTGATATGCACTTCATGGAACCATTGATGTTTGTGATAAACTTGCTGTTGATTGAAACATATCTCTAGGGGAATTTGCAGTTCGGCTATGTTCATCAGCATTGCAAATTTTTCCAGAATTTATGCCGCAATTAAGCACGCGCCGATTTGAATTGTTGTATGGCGTATGTCATGTGGTATTGGGGTATTGAAAAAAATTGTGGATATCGGAACTTCTCCATAACACATGTCTCTTGGGACCAGGGTATATTGATAAAATAAAAAAAGCCAGAAACGTTTCCTCTCTGGCAGTGGGTAAGAATACTTGCTTCTGAACCTCTTGGGTGTTGTGTATGTATTGTATGTATGTATAGACATACAGCTGTTTCCCCCTAGTTAGGAGGGTGGCTAAGTTAGGCTGACACAGATGGGGGAGGCGTCCAATCTCCCCGCCACAAGAACGCCGTGTCCATGCCGAGGCTCGAACTCGCGACATGCAGCACGAGAGGCTGACACTGCAGTGTGACACGCCAACCACTCGGACGGCGGCCTCTCGGCCACGGCGGGTGTTGTAAGAGGCTACAAATAGGGGCAGAGCGAGGAGACTGGAGCACTCTTCCTTTGAAAATTTTTCCTCTGAGACGGCAAGGAGAAACCCACGCCTCTCTAAACCCTATTGTTAGGTTCGCCACATAACCGTGATTGCAGTACAAATGAAGTAAAGAGGAGAGATATCGATAAAATGTTTGTGAAGAGGTTGTTTAACATAATGTCGCTCATTAAGGCGAAATTGAAGTATAAGACGAATGTGAGGTTAGTGTGGTAATTAAAGGAAAGTCGGCCGTGGAGAATGGTCTCATACAAAATGGTGTGGTTTTGTTAATGCGTTTGGAATGGGTAGATTAGTTTTTGAGGGTGCTCGCGGACCAGGTAACGAGAAAATGGAGAAGGAGATGGGGCTTTTCGCTCTAGTCTGAGTGATTGCATTGAGATAATTGAATTTAATACATATTGGTAGAAATGTTTGACCTAAATGCGGCAGTTGTGCTGTGGTGGATAGAGCTCTGATGGAATTTGTGTTGATCTCGAAGAGAGTGGTGGAAAGCTATTGGATGTGCTGGTATTGAGGAGGGAGGGTGACTGAATGGTCTATTCATGAACAGGTAGAAGGAAGATTAAGAGTTGAACAGGGGTGGATGAGGAAGAAAAGTTATGAGGAGAGGAAGAGAGGTTGTGAAGGTGAGTGAACTGAATTTGACAAGCAGAGCTGAGAAAATCCAGCTGGCGTTGAAAGGGGAATTTGACCTTGCGAGAGGGTAATTCATAGAGAAAGTGTAGGAAAAATGGGTTCGTTGTGAGAGCCGGTGATGGGTTGTGCGGAAAAACTGTGTGACGTTCGTCTTATGTGCGGATGTCGGCTCAGTAATTGCGAGTGCTGGATCGATAAGGTTCAAACAGCGGTGACGCAGAAAAGAAGTGCTTCTGAGGAGGGCTTTCATGCAAAGTTGGCGATGACCAGTGAAAACTATAGGGAGGAGAGAAAATAGTGGAATCGTTTGGTGAGGAGAACAGTGGGGAATACTGGTCAAGTGGGGTTGGTGGTTCTGATAAAAAAATGAGAAGAATATGAAAATGTTCTGGAAAGGGGTGAAGGGAGAAAGTAAGGAAGGGTGAAGTAGGGAAAGATAAGTTGATTTTGGATTCAAAAGGACAGATGTTGTAGGAGAGTGGTGATTTACGGAATAGGTGGGCGGATTATTTATAAGTTGTTGAATTAAAAGGATTGCAGAGATGCTGACATAGTTGCTGTAGGTGGTAATGCTCGTTAACTGGTTTTGGGAGCAGTAAAGGTTGTGGGAATTACCTGGCATGAGGTGCAAGGGGTGGTAGAGGTGACAAAGGAATACCAATCCTGGGTTTGGTTGACTTTGCAACTGAATGGTGATAAAGGTTTGGAGTAACGGTAGTCGGATGGTTGATGAGGCAACTAAATCTGTGTTAGGTGTCGGTCGTAGTTTATGAGTGTTTTCAAGTGTAGGAAGACAACAACGGGCCAATTAACCCAAATTAGGTTGCCTTTTGATAGCAAAAAGATTAGTTCTGAAATGGAAAGTCTAAAAGAGCTTCATGTGCCATATCTGTTTTTTATAACATCAGGAAAGGGAACGGTTTAACTGTTCATCGGCGATTTATGTAGTACTTATCGAGCCACGACTTAAACGTTTCGATGGTATTGATGTTTGCAACCACCGCTGAAAGTTTGAATCCATTGTTCTTAGTCACTCCGTTTGTATCTAGAGTAAAAATGTTCGCTCTGTCGACGTTTTCCTTACCCTTCATAATCTTCCACACTTCGATCATGTCGCCTCTGACTTGATGTTTCTCTAGCGAAGAAAGATTAAGTTCATGTCGCCTGTCTTCGTACGATTTGTTCCGCAGCGAAGTGATGAGTTTGTAGCTCTACGTTGCATCTTTTCGAATTAATTAACGTCTTTCCTAAGATATGGGGACCTGAATTGAACGGAAAACTCGAGACGCGGTGTATCAAATGCATTGTATAACTTGAACATACTGTATGAGTTTTTGAACGAGATAGTGCGGGATATCACACCTAGCATTTTGTTGCCCTTTCTTGGCAGAATCGTTGCTTGCTACTAAATCGCTCTCTTCGGTGACAGGAATGAGTTTCTTTCCAGATATTGAAAATTCGTGCTTGAGGTTAAGAGAACATTTGTACATAAGTTTACATTTGTCAACATTGAATTTCATTTGCCACTTTTCTGACCAATCAACATTTTCGTTCTGATCCAGTTCAATCTGCTGACAATCTGGTTCGGTTTCTACTTTTCCTCCTATCTTAGTACCGTCTGTAACATTGCTAAGGTTTTACAGTAAGTTGCTATCGAGATCGTTGATGAATATCATAAAGAGAACTAGACCTAGCACGGATACATGAGGCACACCGCTTGTAACATTACCCCAGGAGGAGGAAGCTCCGTTAAATAAGTTGTTAAGCTCGCCTCGAATACCGATGCTGAACAATTTACTAACTGGGCACTTGTGAGGGATTTAATCAAAGGTCTTTGGAAAGTCAAGACAAATTATAGCAATTGGAGATTTTGTGTCGGGAAATTTGATTATATTCCTGAAAAAAGTAGTAGGTCCGTAGGACAGGAACGGCTGTGTCTAAAGCCATGCTGGGAGTCGCCAATCAATTTGTTTGATTCAAAGAATTCTGCAAGTTTATCTCATATCAAACATTCCATCAATTTGCCAATGATGAGGTGAGACTAATTGCACGGTAATTTCCGGGACACTGTTGGTGTCGATTGATTATCCCGCAGTATATAAGCTAACAAGATGAAACAAATGCATCAATTCAAAAGTTATCAGTTTGTTCTGTGTGATGTGCAAATGAGACTTGAACGATTGTGCTCGTGCGTTCATGGATATGGGCAATGCCATCGATGGGGTCGACAGGAAGGCGTAGTGCTGAGTGTTGCATTTGTATGAATGGAACAGAAAAATGCTACAGGGGGTAAAAAAAAAAGTGTCAGCAGAGCATGTGTCAGAGTAGGGAGCGTGACCAAGTTCTTGAATTCCACTCGAAGTGGGACTGATACAAGGTTGCATTTTCTCTCCTAGGTTGTTCAAGTTTAGCATGGCTGGAGTGGTCAGTTAGGTAAATAGGGATGCGTTGGGAAGAAGCTTAGAGATATTTGGAACAAATGTGCGGATTCGTCAGTTGAGTCAGTTGCTGGATGCGGATGATGCGGCATTTTTGACTAATTTTAGGAAGTTGAATATAAGGTCAGTGTTAGTGTTTACGAGAATGTGTGAGAGAAAGAAGTGCCAGGTAATGTGGTTAAATAGAAGTATTTATGTGTTCGAGGAGTGACCATGCGAGAGTTGAAGAGTTATTGGAGTTAGGGCACGGTGCAAGGTGTATGGTGCACCGAAGAGTGTAATGAACAGAGCACAGTTGTGCTCTACGAGGCTGCGACGAGGAGCGAGAGTTGTAGAGAGAAGAAGGTTGTATGTTTTTATAAATAAATGTTTGAGAGGCACGACCACAACGATGCTGAGGAATATAATTAATGATGACGTTTGTTCGAAAGAGAACGGGGAAGGCAAGGAAGTATTTGGACAGAAGATATTCAAGTTTTCTTAGATGATACGGACACATGGAGAGGTTGAATGATGGGAGATTGGTGAAAAGGGAAATAAAAACGGAGGTGAGCAGGGTAGGCTATAGAAATACAGAAATTTAGGTTGATGCATACCGTGAGACAGGCTTTAGGGCGGAGAGACATCGGTGTCGCTGTAGTGAGATTGCGCAATGTATAGGCGTGAGTGGGAAATGATAGTGAATGGATGCGTTTTGACGCTGCCATGATTCATTTTCCCACTCCTGGAGTCTCGTTCAGGTACGGAATAGACGTAGGTGAAGGATGGCAAAGGAATTGTGACGCCACAGGGTTAAGGCAGTAAAAGCTATTATGATCTGCTTCTGACAATGATTTCGGACCACACTCCTGACCCAAAGTATAAGGGCAAAGTTTTGATGCGTCTGTGAGTGCATGAGCGGGGTTTGGGTTCTATCGGGACGTCAGACACCCCTCTCCCGGGGATTCGGCCTTGCGTCTGCATCTGTACATGCGTGTATGACTCAATTGAAGTGATATTGATATCGACTGAGACGTCATTAATGAAAAAATAAAGCATTGCGATTTCCTAACGGTGTATGCTACTACGGCCGATAATGCTTCAACAATTCACACGATCTTCGCACATTTTATCGTGAATCTATGACCGATGCTGAGAGCACGACAAAGCTACTCTATCAGAATTTAGTCCTTTTTACCATGGCCACACGATCGTGTATCTTGACTGTCTCAAAAGCTCTTATATGACGGTGAAGATAACGCTCCTTTAACTATTAATTATATCAGATTGAAGGGACAAGCGAAGGAAATGATTACTGCAACGATTCATGCACCACCTACACAGTTTTTCGTTCCTTGTGATCGTAAACTTCCTCTGTTTCAAATAAAGTTGTTTAGTCAATCTCCGATTTTATATTGCCTGACAGAAATTGAGTCAAGAATACAGTTATATGCAATTATTTAAGATTACGAATATCGAGAACGAATAATTTTTTAGCCAAATTTGTTTCATAATTGGTGATTATGGTCTTCATCGTTGCATATTTCTTAGAACCGATTTTCAAATTTTGTCATGATGAGAATTTTATATGTACCCAATATCCAATATTAAATAATTTATTCTATATTAATTGGACCATGTTTAATTCCAAATCGTCCATGGTTTCAGAATGTTATAATTTTATCCACAAACTAAAACTCCTAGTACGAAAGAGAGTGACGTCATATACATAGTAATGGATGCAACTATCTTGATGAACGATTCCCAAAACATTATTCCCCCATCATCCATAAGAAATAGGAACACTTACACGAAATAATAACTGTCGTACAACCGAGGGTCTGACAATAGAACCGTCCGACGATTGTGGGTCCGACAACAAGAACCGTTCGACAACCCAGGATACGGCAGTAAAACCCGTCAGACTATCATTGTCCCGAAACAAGATCGATCGCCAATCACGTATTCATGCACCCTGCGACCTGTCTGATAACGTTGGAAATGACGGGTTCTAAAACTTTGTCGATCAATGAAATTTTGCAGAAGGAATGCTGTGAATTTGGTAAAGGAGATGATATTATTTTTATCTGACCGCACTTGGATACGAAAAAAAAACAGTACGTGGCACCTGCATGTTAGTAGTAGTTATTGAGTAAGAAGTTAATTGGTATTATGTATGTTTCAGTGTTCGGCAATCTTGACATTACCTTCCTAACGATGAGAAAACATGATGGAATATTGAAGTAGTTCATGAATGTAAAGAGATTTGCTCAAGGTGTACTATTACGCAAAGGATCTCTTCTTGTTAACATTTTTTTAAATAATTATTTACCTCGGAATTTCAACGTACACTAAATGATACAAACTCAGTGAAAATTTTGGAGAATGGGCTTCGCGAGACATCAAGTCTCTCCTCTCTGCTGAGCTTGTTCATGATGACGGCATTAACGATTCTGATCCTCACCTATCCCGCCCCGCAACCTATAAATTCTGTCTGTCATTTGCTGCCGTCTCCCAACCAGCTGGTCCTCCAGGTGGCCCTGGAGTCATTATGCTGTTTGTCGCCTGGGGATTCTCATCCATTAGCGGATTTTACGCCGACTCACCATCTGTTTCTCCGGCGCTAATTAGACAGAGAACTTTTTTTTTCTTTACTCGGCCTTTTACTCGTGGGGAACAATGGTATAATTAGGAAAAAATCAATTCCTCTGGTCTATGGAGTAGCGAGCGGAGAGATAAGCGCTTGCGAGTGAGTAGAAATGTATTTTTATGTGCAGTACGTAAGCGACTAAACACATGATACTCTCCCAGCGCAAGGTCTGTGTGTTTGGATCTCTTGATCGGCCTTCAAATTCTTCAGGACGATAGGCCGTTACATTAATAACTTGGTAATAGGTGTCCTATAATCATTATTGCCTCAAAACCTTCTAGGAAAAAACACTTTCAATTCGTACAACTCAGTACTCACTTTGATAACTTTAATCACGTGCCTATGAAGCCTAGATAATTATTCGTTATCATGAAAGTAATATTCTCACTGATTTGCCCAGTAACAATTTGCGGTACTTATAATGACAAAGCAGTATTGCATTGAATGGATTTTGTTACATTGTTCCCATGATCAGAAAATGTCGTTTTTACCGTTCATAATTTGTTCGTCGAATGCGCATATAAACCCAATGGGAGATTTCTCATCCAAGGGCTTCATACCCCCACGCATTGAATATTTTTGACATATTAGTATACACATAT
>SDVV010017325.1:0-14016 GCA_016164225.1 Gammarus roeselii | reverse complement strand
CTCATGTTTCGGTGTCGGTCTCATGTTTCGGTGTCGGTAGTGGCTCTCACTCATGTTTCGGTGTCGGTCTCATGTTTCGGTGTCGGTCTCATGTTTCGGTGTCGGTAGTGGCTCTCACTCATGTTTCGGTGTCGGTAGTGGCTCTCCCTCATGTTTCGATGTCGGTATCGGCCCTCACTCATGTTTCGATGTCGGTAGGGGCTCTCACTAAGCAGTGACGACCATACAGTCTCCGGATGACCGCAAGTTGTATGAGTGTTTAGCTATTCCATCAACCGCCGACCTGCCAGAATGTCGTTCCCAGTTTTCCCGGCGATTACAGCAACGGAACTGACACTCGACCAGCGATACTGAGTAGTGATGATAACCCTCTTTGGGTAACGATACCCCTCCACATTGATGTTTCTCATGGGTCGAGAGTAGTCGACGGGTCTAACCTCGACAACAGAGTCTTCTTCAGCCCTGTGGGGGTACGTTCGGAGGTTCTCAACCCTGTGGAGGTTCGTTCTGAGGTTCTCAACCCTGTGAAGGTCCGTTCTGAGGTCCTCAACCCTGTGAAGGTCCTTCTGAGGTTCTCAACCCTGTGAAGGTCCGTTCTGAGGTTCTCAACCCCTGTGAAGGTCCGTTCTGAGGTTCTCAACACTGTGGAGACCCGTTCTGAGGTTCTCAACCCTTTGGAGGCCCGTTCTGAGGTTCTCAACCCTGTGGAGGTCCGTTTTGAGGTAACCAGTCCTTCGGGTGCTATTTCAAACTGGGCACCAGCCGGTGGGCCACTGACTTCAATGCACCTCTCGTCAAACTCCCACAGACCTCAAAGATAAGGTAATGACACTTGTAACTACTCATTTATATTCACACCCTAAAACTTATCAGAGACAAACCCAACCTGTAGTGACATTTAATTAAGCATCTGTTGAATCCTAAAAACCGACCTTGTCACACCCACCGCGGATATTTCTGACATGAGACCTTTCAAATTTAACATGGCCGCAACATGTAGCAACGTTTCAACCGCCAGCTTACGATAATACCTCTATCTCTAGCCCATGGGCTACACTGACTTGTACACGATGCAACAGTGATCAACCGCATATACCCAAACAATTTATTCCGTAAGGCCGTGAACCTGAATAGTTGTGTCTGTAACTTAATAATAATATACATATGAGATTAAGTCATTAGGCCCTAAACCCATCAAAATAATAAGTCACATTTTCATGAGTTGTTCCAGGTCAGTAACTACTCGCCTTTCGATAACGCAGTTTACAGTCGTCTCTCAGTTTCAAAAAACGAAGGTATAATAAGAAATTTAACTCAATATCTTCAGAACTTTGATAACTCAATCAGAATATTTCTAGCCATTTTCCCACAATGTGATATAATCACACATTTCAATATTTTGTCTTCGATTTTCGCTACTTCGTCAATTTCTACTAATTTCCGCTGCTTCCAGAACCGGGCGCCAATGTTTCCCTTCCAGTCGGAAATTATGGACGGCCTACGATACATCATGTTTAATACGTGACTGGATGTGCGTAGCACGCACAAAGGCCGTATAGTAAAGCAAAACAATCCCCGCTTCCATGCAAAAACAGCCTCTCCTTTAAACACATTATGCAGGCGTGCCCAAAACAAGCGGCCTGACCTACTTCACAGTTTAGGCTGCCCGAAAACAAAGCAGGCCTGCCGGTAGGTGGAAGAAAAAGCGAAGCAATATCAGTACCGACAATGAATTATGTTGCTTCTTTAAACCGCGCGGAAACATGACCATCGTGAGTCGAAATTTGAGACATGATCATCCATTGTGGGAGCGCCCCACTCATGCTGAAGTGGGTGAAAATATGAATACAATCTCAGCTGCCTTTGTTTTCTTAATCTTTGTCCAAAAAAACACGTCTAGAACAACTAAGACGATGTAGTTTATACCTCTGGCGTTAATAGTAATTTATAGTTACGATGGAATGTGTATAGTCATCGCAAAAGTTGAAATATTTGAATTATACTGAATGAAATCATTGTTTGTTGACAAGTAAATAATTTTAAGCTATGAAATTTCCTAGCTATTGCTCCCAATGGAAAAAAAGTGAAAAATTTGTATCACTAAGATGTCCGTCTTGAAAACTATTTAAAACTTTACACCCTTAGTGAGCCGTTGTCCGTAGCTGATATGTACATAGCCTTATAACTAATTTAGGTAAGCAAAATATAGTTCATATCAATACTTTATTTACAGGCCTTCTAGTTGAGAGTTAAAAGGACCGAGTTAAGCGTTACTATTAGATATATTTAAGTAGCAAATGCTGTCTTCAGAACAGCTCACGATGACAAAGACTTTGTACATATCAGCCGTGTATTCTTTTATTCAGAAGACTTGGTACAAATCATCCGTGTATTCTGATATTCTGAAGACTTGGTACATATCATCCGTGTATTCTGATATTCTGAAGACTTGGTACATATCATCCGTGTATTCTGATATTCTGAAGACTTGGTACATATCATCCGTGTATTCTGATATTCTGAAGACTTGGTACATATCATCCGTGTATTCTGATATTCTGAAGACTTGGTACATATCATCCGTGTATTCTGATATTCTGAAGACTTGGTACATATCATCCGTGTATTCTGATATTCTGGAGCCTAGGTACATATCATCTGTGTATTCGGAAATTTAGCAGCCTGCCATCTCACCTATTTAAACTGTCAATCCTAAATCTTTCTATTATCCTTATTGGCTTTCAGCCCCCGAATAGGCTTTCAAGCTTAGCAGAGGCTGCAAACTGTTTCAGTAAAACTTGGCATGCACCGGATAATGGTTTCAGAATCCTACTTTTCCATTGCAGTCATTACCTCTTCAAAATAATGGAGCAATGTGTGAACGTGGGCGTCATTGTATCTACCATAGGCGGACAGACAGGGTTGCCAGTGCACGACATTGTTTTGAAGTACCTAGGTTTCCTTGTTTCAAATTCATTTTACGCTGAATTCAAATTCAACAAGATTGACAAAGAGGCCGTCCATCACCTACTGTAACTTCTACTTTATCGCATTTTACGCTGAATTCAAATTCAACAAAATTGACAAAGAGGCCGTCCGTCACCTACTGTAACTTCTACTTTATCGCATTCCTCCATTTGGAGGGCAGTGCAGGAGCCATCAATGTCTCTGTTGACCTTTTAAGAGTTAACCCGGAACCACTAAATCAGCCTAATGGTCATTCCGGTCTCAGAAATTCCTACAGAATTAATAAAAATATTGTATTGATGTTATTTAGGTTTTGCTTCAAAGGAGAAAAACTGCCAACCATTCTCTACAAAACAGCCTCCTGCAGAGTATGGTGTTTCAAAACAGCCTAATGCTTAGTACGGTGTTCCAAAACAGCCTCCTACTGGGTACGGTGTTTTAGAACAGCCTCCTGCTGAGTACGGTGTTTCAAAACAGCCTTCTGCTGAGTACGGTGTTTCAAAACAGCCTTCTGCTGAGTTTGGTGTTTCAAAACAGTCTCCTGCTGAGTACGGGGTTTCAATCAGCTTTCTGCTGAGTACGGTGTTTCAAAACAGCTTCCTGCTGAGTATGGTGTTTCAAAACAGCCTTCTGCTGAGTACGGGGTTTCAAAACAGCCTCCTGCTGAGTAAGGTGTTTCAAAACAGCCTCCTGCTGAGTATGGTGTTTCAAAACAGCCTCCTGCTGAGTACGGGGTTTCAAAACAGCCTCCTGCTGAGTACAGGGTTTCAAAACAGCCTCCTGCTGAGTACGGTGTTTCAAAACAGCCTCCTGCTGAATACGGTGTTTCAAAACAGCCTCCTGCTGAGTATGGTGTTTCAAAACAGCCTCATGCTGAGTACGGTGTTTCAAAACAGCCTCCTGCTGAGTATGGTGTTTCAAAACAGCCTCCTGCTGAGTACAGGGTTTCAAAACAGTCTCCTGCTGAGTTAGGTGTTTCAAAACAGCCTCCTGCTGAGTATGGTGTTTCAAAACAGCCTCCTGCTGAGTACGGGGTTTCAAAACAGCCTCCTGCTGCGTACGGGGTTTCAAAACAGCCTCCTGCTGAGTACGGTGTTTCAAAACAGCCTCCTGCTGAATACGGTGTTTCAAAACAGCCTCCTGCTGAGTATGGTGTTTCAAAACAGCCTCCTGCTGAGTACGGTGTTTCAAAATTAATTTGTCGAGTAATGCACGAATTTCTGAGGCGAGGAACATTTGTGACAATGTTCATTTTTATACTCAATTAATTATTTTCTTTCACAGCTAAACTTAATAAGCTCTCAATTTATTGCCCTATCAGTTGCCTCTCCTCCCCTTCCCCTCCAGTTCGTTCGCTTCGAATTCTGCCCAAATCATACAGACGATATCTCTATGTGCCCTTTGTTTTAACGTGATATTTTTGTAAACAATGTTCTTCAGTAAATGATGTGTAAAATGTTTTTTTGGAATATAAAGATTTTTCGCTTACATAGCGGACTGCAGCGTAGCTGCCATCTGCTACCCTATTTTTTTACTCACGACGTTTATGGGCTGGCCTTTAACCTTTCAACAGATCGTCCAGAATGTCTCACTCGGGGTCAGGTAGGTTCGAACCTACAACCTCCATCTCACAATGGAAGTCTATTGTTAGGAGAGCCCGACACGCTACCCACTCGGCCACCGAGCTGTTAATGGATATTATAATCAAATCATTTATTACCAGTCTTAGGCGTCGGCTTATCTCAGGGACAAAGAAACCCTTCAACTCATTTACGGTATTCGAATTGTGGATCTCATACGCTCATTTAAACAAGCTAGATCAATTAGATTGATGGATGAATTGTTAAAAATGTTGTACGCAATTTCTGAAGTACAGAGCACAACCCGTCTATCAAATCATGTTCAGAGAACAATCTGTCAATCAAATCGTGTTCAGAGCACAACCCGTCTATCAAATCGTGTTCAGAGCACAATTCGTCTATCAAATCGTGTTCAGAGCACAACCCGTCCATCGAATCGTGTTCAGAGCACAACCCGTCTATCAAATCGTGTTCAGAGCACAACACGTCTATCAAATCGTGTTCAGAGCACAACCCGTCTATCAAATCGTGTTCGTAGCACATCCCGTCTATCAAATCGTGTTCAGAGCACAACCCGTCTATCAAATCGTGTTCAGAGCACAACCCGTTTATAAAATCGTGTTCAGAGCACAACACGTCTATCAAATCGGGTTCGGAGGACAACCGGTCTCCTTTCGGGTTCAGAGCACAACTCGTCCATCAATTAGGGCTCGTCTCTCATAAATGGCCCTTAACTCGGGAAAGTTAATCCCTCTGGAAACATTAATGGGCCTCTTCTGTTGACGGGTTGATTTAAATTATGCGTAAATAAATATTAATTAGGACGAACAAATTGATTCCTCACCCATCCATAACATTTTGTACTAACCTAAACTTCGAGTTCATATTGGGACACAACTCAATTAAACTGTTGACCGCCAATCTCTCCCACTGTGGAACTCGTTTGTCAAATGTCAAGTGTTTTTTATGGGTTTAATTTTTGTGTTGCTTTTTATCGCCCAATGACAAAGTTTTGTTAGGAAAATATCTGGTGTGCTGTTATGAAAGTATACATTTTAAGGATTTATGATCACCTAAATCGTACCGAGGTTTGCCAACGGACTTTTTCTGATCCACCACAGGGGGAACATAAAGCAATCTTGATTGCTGGAATCAATATTGAAATTAAAATAATATTGAGGAACAGCCAAGTAAAGGTCTATTGAGCTGGTTGATCATTTGTCACTTTCTCTGTAGACAAGCAATTACGATCATCCCATCCTGTCAGAGAAAAGCCAAGTTAAGACCTTTTGAGCAGACTGACCATTTTCATGTGAAAAATGCGTTTAGGCTGAACTTATACGGGGAAAATGCGTATAGTTTGTCAAGCTGCATCAATGAAGAGCAGAGAGCGCCAAAGAATGGTTGCGTCTAGACCCTTTTTTTCCCTTCCGTTTAACGTGACTGGCAGCAGAGGACTCAGGCTGCCTTTATTGGTGGTAACCTGAAACATTGGCGTATTACATTGCATTTTCATCAATCAAATTTAACATGCTTGATTATATTACATCATGTTGATAGACTTGAATTCATAACCAAAATACGTTATATTATATTACAGCATCGCGCCCTACGGGAGAGCCTATTATGACTCACGTTGGGGCTACGGTGGGAGTGAGGCTCAAATCAAATATATTACATCACATTGTTTGACTTAAACAAAGAAAGTCGCGTCAAGGTTTCAAAAATACTTCGACCAACATTCTACCTCATATCCATTAGATATATTTATGAGAGGGTTTTAAATATCTTAAGCTGAACCAACCCTACAGTGACTCGTTTCCTTGACTCGTCTTGCAGAGAACATGGAAGGGAAGCTGTGAGTGGCAGTCCATTGTTATCTGGTGAAGGGATCACGATGCTCTTATGTTGCCGTTGGTTGAAACAATAATTCCCTTCTTTATTTGAAACGTAGGGAGGTAGCTGGCAGTGAAGCAGTCTCATCGTATCATCGCTACCATGTTTAAGGCCGTGTTGGTTGAACTACTCGGATTGTCTGCTTCGGATTCGGATTGGCGGTTAGAGACATTTCCTAAATTGATCACTGTTGCATGACAAACATCCCTAAAAAGAGCCCCAGACAGGAAAAGATGGTAAATCGAATACCACGACACTGGCAGAGTCTCTTATATCCTTATCTGAAACATCCGTTGTATCCCCTACATCAAATCTGATCTAATCCATCTACTGTTCGCGAATAAAGCTGAATCAATGCCTTTGAAATCGTTCATCGGAATTGAGTTCACTATACAATGAACATTTACTTATACAATTGACTCCTATCCAATTTGTAGCCTTGATAATTATTATGACAATTTAGACGAAAGGGGTAATTTCAATTCTTATCATAGTAACAAGATCCCTGAGCATACTAGTCTTTTTGTAGTGGCGTTATTATGTGTGCCAAGTGTACCCTTACACAGTTGTGTCTATTTCTAACCGCAGATGTAATTGGGCACCATTCCTGCGAGTCATTGTATACCATGGACAGTTGTACCTCTGTTTATGGGCACCATTCCTGCTAGTCATTGTATACCATGGACAGTTGTACCTCTGTTTATGGGCACCATTCCTGCTAGTCATTGTATACCATGGACAGTTGTACCTCTGTTTATGGGCACCATTCCTGCTAGTCATTGTATACCATGGACAGTTGTACCTCTGTTTTTGGGCACCATTTCTGTTAGTCATTGTATACCTCGGACAGTTGTACCTCTGTTTATGGGCACCATTCCTGCTAGTAATTGTATACCTTGGACAGTTGTACCTCTGTTTTTGGGCACCATTTCTGCTAGTCATTGTTTATAAACTCTTAATGTCACCAAAAAGATATCATTTTTAGGATGGTTCCCAAATAACCGGTCATGAAATTGAAAACTATAATGTGACAATGGACAAGTACGATAGGAATTAATCTTCACTGTTTTCTGCAGGACAGCAGCATCAGAAAACAATGCAGTTAGTATGGAGGTGTTCATATGATACATAACGAAGGCTCCATTATCTCCTCGCAATGGCAGAAAAATTCACCGGTTCTCCACCATTCCTCCAGTGATTCAAACTTACAACTAATTTGAAGATCTTTTGTTGGAAATTTCCCAACTTAGGACCAAATGAGGTGAATTTTTTACACTGTTTCAGACGAGGAATTTGACTGAGATTCTGGCATTCGAATGCAAGTTGTTCCGTGATGATTTATTGCAGTGCAAGGAAACCGATCATAATCCTTTGATATGACTTAGCTGATGCTAGATTCTGTCACGCATGCCATGTGTGCTGCGATGGAATCCAACTATCTATTGTTCTGGCACCATATCGTTGCTAGCTCCCTGTTGAACCGATCAATAGAATGCTTCAGTGTGCACTTACTTAGAACACGGGTAACAATCATGATGTCGTTGTGGTAAACCATTTCTCTAAACTGTCCGTGTGAGCAAGTTGGTTGCGCATTCTGTGACGTCATCAGAAACATTTTTTCTTATTTGCCCATTTGAGCAAGTTGGTTGCGCATTCCGTGACGTCATCATATTTTATTTTTCATGGAAATTCTTTTTTTTATTTCGAATTTTGATCACACAAAACATGATGCTCATCAATCTCAACCTGCTCAAAACATGTAATTTCTTAACTAGTAAGAGTACGAAAGCCTGACGCAGTGATACCTCGCTATTCCAAGCCATGCATTGATATTACATGCAAAATGGGATATTATAATCGTCTTAATTCGTCCATATTATGACTAGTGGGATGGGGTTGTAATGAGGAATGGTCAGTCTTCTCAGAAGAACTAGACTTGGCTTTGCTTTGACAGGATCATCGCAATCGCTTGTCTAAAGTGACATGGTGAGAAATGATGAACAAGCTCAAAAGACCGTTACTTGTCTGTTCCTTAATTTCGTTCTGATTTCAGTAATATATTGGAAAAGAAAAGAACATAATAGCATATAATATCATTTGTTAGTCCGCGGGTAACCCGTGAGGCCTAACATTTGGAACTGAGGGATCAACATTAATAAACGTTTGATTCTAGCAATGAAGATGGATTTAGATTACCCCCTAGCTGTGGTGGATCAGAAAAAATGCGTTGGTAAACCTCGGTACTTGTGGAGAGCAAGCCCAATTCCTCACAGTCTATCTTCTCACGTGTCTGAATGCTGTGGCGCCAACGATTACTAAAACAATGAAAAGCAGGCTGGTTAAATGGATTAACAGAAAAACTGCGAAACGAAATTGCACCTAAAAAATATCTCAAATGCAGAGCAAACCGAAGCGTCACTTGGGTAGAATTATTTCGATTTCAAAATAGAAGAGTCTTAGGAGAAGTCAGGAGGGGAAAAATTAAATACCATCATGAGGAACTAGAACAGTGCAAAAACAATCACAAAGAAACGAGGAATGTACTGAAAAGAATTGTTCCCTACAAAACAAATATCACCCGCCTACTTATCCGAATCCTCCAGCAGCTTTGGAGAAGTTTAACAACTACTTCGATTTAGGTTGGTAACAGATTTTTGAAGAAGTAACCCAGGAAGCTTATCAAGGACTACAAAGCGACGCAAGAGATGCAGGGAGCCCAAAAGCTTTCGATAGAGACAGCGACCAAGAAGCAAACGTCAAATGGAACCCCAAACAAGTATTACATTGCGGAGTAAAACGGGCTGTATTTGCCTTGAGTAACACAAATTCTACAGTAATAGATGGTTTAGCCCTACAATATCTGAAAGACAGCTTTATAATTACCTTGCCTTACATCAGCACAGTTATTAACACCTCCATAGCAAGTGAAACTTTTCCAGAGATCTGGAGGCATGCAATTATAGAAACATTTCATAAATCTGGGGACAAGAATGAACAATCCAACTTTAGACCAATCAGTCTTCTGCCTGTCCTATCCAAGATTCTAGAACAGCTAATGTCTATCCAATTGATTGATAACCTCGAATCAAACAAGCTGTTCAATGACTCATAAGTGCGTTAACAGAAGACGCACTTATGAGCATCACTTAAGATCTGTACTAAAACTTTGATGAGGGGCATATATCTCTGCTGGTATTGCTAGACTTCTCGAAAGCATTCGACAATGTAAGCAATACAATTCTTTTTGTCAACCTCTGAAACATTGGAATAGACCCTATTTGGTTCGAAAGTTGTCTGATGAATCGGCAACAATCAGTTAAACTCGAAAACGCAACTATGTCAAATTCGACCTCAGTTGCCTTTGTGGTCCCTCGAGGTTCGATACTTGGCCCTTTGTTGTTCGTGTTTTTTGTAAATGGCATAGATTGTAAATTAACAAGAAAATCAAGCATAAATGGTAATGTACGCCGATGATGTTCAAATATTGCTTCCCCGAAAACCGTCAGATTTGAATGCGCCGAAAGACAGAGCAAATTATCTGAAATCTTTGTATGATAAGAATGGACTCAAGCTCAACTCTGAAAAAACAAAATGCATCTTGTTCGGCTTGAACTCAAAACGAAAAGCAGTTACAATGAATGTTCCATCAGGATAGGCAAATCTGACATTCCTTTTGAAGATAAAGTTATTAGTCTGGGAGTATGGTTTGATCCCGATCTTTCTTTCAAACACCAAGGAACTACTCTGTGTTCCAAGTTAAATGGAACACTTTTGTTCCTAGGCTTCGCAAAAAAATAATTGAATTTCAAATAAATATTATTGATTGTCCACGGCTTAGTATTTTCTCACATCAACTACTGTCTTTCAAATTGGGGGAAATGCACCAACACTCAAAGAGAGAAAGTGCAACGTTGTTTAAACTTTGCTGCTAGAATAGCATGCGATGGTAACCACAGAAAACGAGACCATGTAAGTCCACTCATCGAAAAATTACAGTGGTTCAATATCGACAACAAACTGACCCTTCATGAGTCGGTCAAAATTCGTAAAGATCATCTAGAAAAACATTCAGCCGGCAGTCAAAGGCACATATATTCTCGAAGGGAAAAGAACAATCGATTCACATGAAATAATGATACTCTGCACGTTGAACAGAGGAAAACAGAAACTGCCTGTAGAGCTTATTCGATCACTGGACCAACATCCGGGAACAACCTCCCAACAAGCCTCAAGAATCTTGAATCCGACACGTCCTTCAAGAATAGGCTTAATGAACATCTATTGAAAACCGTAACTTTGCCCACAAACACAAACTAAATGCATAATACCAGTAACCAGAAAAGGCATTCGGTTTTTGAGCATGTCCGAAACACCAATATCATAACTCTCAACATTGAGACACCATCTAATCGTTTTCACTCAGACGATACATATGTTCTCTATGTTGCTACCGATCACGATTATCTTTGCCAATTACCATGAGTGTTAACTAGCGTTTTGTCTATTTCTATGTTTCAAATATTCCAGTCATTTTCGTAAAATTAAAATACGAGCTCACTATTTTTGAGGAACGATAGGCAGCGTCTAACTTTGGCAAAGGTTAACTCGATTTTAATATTATTAATTGAATCATATCTAATTGTTACCGTACCATTTTTCATGATACAATCCTGCCTCATAAGCTAACATTTTGCTTTGTCTTCTACAACAGAAGTACATTCATCTGATTTGTGTACTCCAGCATTGTATTATTCTGATTGTCAATCATTTGATCATTTCCTAGCGGTCATGAAGTGTGCATAGTGTATATTCAGTTGTTTGGTATGTATTTTATGTATTGCTTTTTTTGTATAACTTATTTCGCCTATTTTCCCCCTTTATTATTCATACAATGGTTTCAACCCGTCTATACAATATGTTAGCGCTTTTCGATTTCCCAATCATATGTTGTATTCATATTTCCTGTGTAATTCATGTCGTCCATCCACACCTTTGTCATCGTACTTCTCATTATAATATGTTAGCACATTTCGATGTCCCAACCTCATGTTCTCGGGATTCTAACCACGTGCATGTGTGATTTATCACCCCATGTACTTATTATTTTCCACACACATGTATTTTGTTATTTATCCACCCCATGTATTTCTTATTTTTCAACCCCGTGTGTTACTGGTTTTCCCATCCATCGCTATGTAGTCGGAATTATTTTGTCAAAATAGACATATTCTATATGTGCACTGATGATACTATTGTAAATAATATTTCGCTCCATGTAATCCGAACCGGCGGCCCCTAGAAATGAGCTGTGACGAATTCAAATTGAACTCTCGTTTTCGTTAATTCAAGTAGCGTAGTTGAGAATGAAGTTTCATGTTTTATGTGTAAGAATTTCATTATATAAAAATAATGAAAACCCATTGCCAAACGATGGAAATAAATGATTTAATAAGAAAAAACGCTTTAGGAGATCGTATTGCTCTAAATTCGATACTTTCATAGCAACACACGATATATTTTCCTAACAAAACTTTGTCATTTGGCGATAAAAAGCAACACATAAGTTAGACCCATAAAAAACACTTGACATTTGAGAAACGAGTTCCACAGTGGGAGAGATTGGCGGTCAACAGTTTAATTGAGTTGTGTTCCAATATAAACTCGAAGTTTAGGTAAGTACAAAATGTTATGGATGGGTGAGGAATCAATTTGTCCGTCCTAATTAATATTTATCAACGCATAATTTAAAACAGCCCTTTAACAGAGGAGGCCCATTAATGTTTCCAGAGGGATTAACTTTTCCGAGTTGAGGCCCATTTATGAGGGACGAGCCCGATTGATGGACGGGTTGTGTTCTGAGCCTTATTTGATAGATGGGTTATGGTCTGAACCCGATTTGTTTATATATTTGAACTATATCGTTTCATTCAATATAGTTCAAATGTGTAAACTTTTTGGTAGTTGAACACATTTCACTGTAATTTTAAATTCCTATTATCGTCAGAGGTATAAACTACACCGTCTAAGAGCGGTCCTAGATGTGCTTTATTGGTCAAAAACTGGAAGAGCCGAAAAACAACCTAGAATGTATTAATTCATTCATTTACTTCAGCATCGGTCGATGGCTTCCAGAATACCTGGTCATATTTCGAGTTTTGACTCACGATGGTCATGTTTCCGCTCTGTTTGAAGAAGCACATTGTTTCAAGATTCAACAGTTTCCTTATTAAATGCCGTTGTTTGTTGGGCTCATCTCTGAGAGTTTATAGGGCGTACCTATAAATAAGTGTTAACAAGTGCCATTACCTTATCTTTTAAGTCTGTGTGCGGTTGTCGAAAAGTGCATTGAAGTCAGCGGACCACCGGCTGGTGGGTAGTTAGAAATACTCCCGGAAGGACGGGTTACTTCGGGTCAGAAGCTCACAGGGTTGAGCTGCTCTCGGTTATTGGGGTTAAACACGGTCGTTGCTCCCCACACATGCGACGACCTTCAAGCGGAGGCAATTGTGCTCATGTGATGAGACTGACCGCATGCCATGAGACTGACCGCACGCCATGAGAATGACTGCATGCCATGGGACTGACCGCAAGCCATGAGACTGACCGCATGCCATGAGACTGACCGCATGTCATGAGACTGACCGAATTCCATGGGACTAACCGTGTGCCATGAGACTGACCGCATGCCATGAGACTGACCGCATGCTATGAGACTGACCGCATGTCATGAGACTGACCGCATGCCATGAGACTGACCGAATTCCATGGGACTGACCGCGAGCCATGAGACTGACCGCAAGCCATGAGACTGATCGAATTCCATGAGACTGACCGCGTGCCATGAGACTGACCGCATGCCATGAGACTGACCGAATTCCATGGGACTGACCGCGTGCCATGAGACTGACCGCATGCCATGAGACTGACCGCATGCTATGAGACTGACCGCATGCCATGAGACTGACCGCATGCCATGAGACTGACCGCATGCAATGCAACTAGCCTCATGATTGAGGGATCTAAGAAGGGTATCGTTTGACAGTATCGCTGGTCGAGTGTCAGTTCCATAGCTGTAATCGTCAGGAAAATTTTGAACGACATTCTGGTAGGTCGGTGGTTGATGGGACGCCAGGACACTCATATGAGTTAGACGCATCCAGGTCAGTGTTAGTCATCACGGTCGGTGGTTGATGGGACGCCAGGACACTCTTATGAGTTAGACCCATCCGGGACAGTGTTAATCGTCACGGTCGGTGGTTGATGGGACGCCAGGACACTCATATAAGTTGGACGCATCCGGGACAGTGTTAGTCGTCACGGTCGGTGGTTGATGGGACGTCAGGACACTCATATGAGTTAGACCCATCCGGGACAGTGTTAGTCGTCACGGTCGGTGGTTGATGGGACGCCAGGACACTCATATGAGTTAGACGCATCCAGGACAGTGTTAATCGTCACGGTCGGTGGTTGATGGAACGCCAGGACACTCATATAAGTTAGACGCATCCAAGACAGTGTTAGTCATCACGGTCGGTGGTTGATGGGACGCCAGGACACTCATATAAGTTAGACG
>SDVV010017324.1:0-14017 GCA_016164225.1 Gammarus roeselii | reverse complement strand
TTGTTGGTGCGTGCGTTACGTATGCAACAGTCTACTGAAGCGACATGTTGCCGGTGCAGCGTTGTTGGTGCGTGCGTTACGTATGCAACAGTCTACTGAAGCGATATGTTGCCGGTGCAGCGTTGTTGGTGCGTGCGTTACGTATGCAACAGTTCTACTGGAGCGACATGTTGCCGGTGCTGCGTTGTTGGTGCGTGCGTTACGTATGCAACAGTCTACTGAAGCGACATGTTGCCGGTGCTGCGTTGTTGGTGCGTGCGTTACGTATGCAACAGTCTCCTGGAGCGACAAGTTGCCGGTGCTGCGTTGTTGGTGCGTGCGTTACGTATGCAACAGTTCTACTGGAGCGACATGTTGCCGTTGCTGCGTTGTTGGTGCATGCATTACGTATGCAACAATCTACTGGAGCGACATGTTGCCGGTGCTGCGTTGTTGGTGCATGCGTTACGTATGCAACAGTCTATTTATTCCTGCATGATGCTTACATTTTCCTACATTGCAGGCGTTTTCCGGTGCGGGTTCTGGAAGGAACTGGACTCTCTGAGATCCCCTGAGTCAAAGGACCTGGCGGGCACTCGCCCCTCTCAGGCCGTGCAGCTCCGACAACCAAGTACTGCATACAGGTACGCTCTGGGCTTCAAAGCTTGGCAACGATGAGCCAGCAAAAACGATGAAATCCAACAGTTACCAGGGAATTCCGTGCAGTTGGGTCTTAACCTTGCATTAGTTGCTCAGTTTGTACGAAAGAGTAACTCCGTAGAGGCAGCATACTACAGTCTGAAGTGGGTCCACAGTCTTCAAGAGGGACCTAACCCCATGGAGCACCCTCTCCGCAAGATAGTTTTGGAAGCATCGAAAAGGTTGTTGAGCAGAAATAAAGTCCCCAAGAAGCCAATGACTGTCCAGATGCTGCGCACTATGCATAGGTCGTCCGGAGGAAGCACTTTTTCTCTTGTTAGCATCAGATTTATGGCCATGTCTTTATTATCCTTTGTTAGATTCATTCGTTACAGCGAAGTCTCTTGCCTGAGAAAGAAAGACTTAACATTCTAATCTACCCATCTATCTTTGCACCTTGCAAATTCAAAGACCGATCAGTATCGTGTTGGGAGTGACGTTGTTATAGCCGGCAAGGGAACCTCCACGTGCCCCATTAGTTTCCTAGAACGTTACTTGGTAAAAGTTTCTTGTCCCGTTCCAGTGAGGCGTCATGACTTTATTTTCCGGAATATAGTCCCTCGCCAAGATCGCTCTAGTTTATCATTACTAAGCAAACTCCTTTCCTATACCCGTGCCAGAGGATGCCTTTTAAGCCACCTGGAAAAGGCTGGTTTTCCACCGAAGGAGTATGTTCTTCATAGTTTTTGATCAGGTGGAGCTACTGCTGCTGCCAATGCAGGTGTCCCCGACAGATTCTCAAGCGAAGAAGTATGGTCTTCATAGTGTTAGATAAGGTGAAGCTACTGCTGCTGCTAATGCAGGTGTCCTCAACAGACTCTCCAGCAAAGGAGTATGGTCTTTATAGTGTTTGATCAGGTGGAGCTAGAGCTACTGCTGCTGCCAATGCAGGTGTCTCTGACAGACACTCCAGCAAAGAAGTATGGTTTTCATAGCGTTAGATCAGGTGGGTCTACTGCTGCTGCCAATGCAGGTGTCTCAGACAGACTCTCCAGCCAAAGAGTGTGGTCTTCATAGTGTGAGATCAGATGGAGCTACTGTTTCTGCCAATGCAGGTGTCCCCGACAGACTCTCCAGCGATGGAGTATGGTCTTCATGGTGTTAGATCAGGTAAAGCTACTACTGCTGCCAATGCAGGTGTCCCTGACCGACTCTCCAGCGAAGAAGTATGGTCTTCATAGTGTTAGATCAGGTGGAGCTACTGATGCTGCCAACGCAGGTGTCCCTGACAGACTCTCCAGCAAAGAAGTATGGTCACCATAGTGTTAGATCATGTAGAGCTACTGCTGCTGCCAATGCAGTTGTCCCCGACAGACTCTCCAGCGAAGGAGTATGGTCTTCATAGTGTTCAATCAGGTAGATTTACTGCTGCTGCCAATGCAGGTGTACCTGACAGACTCTCCAGCGAAGGAACATGGTCTTCATAGTGTTAGATCAGGTGGAGCTTCTGCTGCTACCAATGCAGGTGTCCCAGGCAGACTCTCCAGCGAAGGAGTATGGTCTTCATAGTGTTAGATCAGGTGGAGCTACTGCTGTTGCCAAAGCAGGTGTCCTAGACAGACTCTCCAGCAAAGGAACATGGTCTTCATAGTGTTAGATCAGGTGAAGCTACTGCTGCTGTCAATGCAGGTGTCCCCGACAGACTCTCTAGCAAAGGAGATTGATCTTCATAGTGTTAGATCAGGTGGAGCTACTGCTGCTGCCAATGCAGGTGTCCCCGACAGACTTTCCAGCGAATTAGTATGGTCTTCATAGTGTTAGATCAGGTCTAGCTACTACTGCTGTCAATGCAGGAGTCCCTGACAGACTCTCCAGCGGAGGAGTATGGTCTTCATAGTGTTAGATCAGGTGGAGCTACTGCTGCTGCCAATTCAAGTGTCTCCGACAGACTCTCCAGCGGAGAAGTATGGTCTTCGAAGAGTTAGATTTAGATCAGGTGGAGCTACTGCTGCTGCCAATGCAGGTGTCCCTGACAGACTCTCCAGCGAAGAAGTATGGTCTTCGTAGTGTTAGATCACGTGGAGCTACTGCTGCTGCCAAAGCAGGTGTCCCTGACAGACTCTCCAGCGAGAAAGTATGGTCTTCATAGTGTTAGATCAGGTGGAGTTACTGCTGCTGCCAATGCAGGTGTCTCTGACAGACTCTCCAGTAAAAGAGTATGATTTCCATAGTGTTACATCAGGTGGAGCTACTGCTTCTGTCAATGCAGGTGTCCTCGACAGACTCTCCAGCGAAGGGTTATGGTCTTCATAGTGTTAGATCAGGTAGAGCTACTGCTGTTCCCAATGCAGGTGTCCCAGACAGACTCTCCAGCAAAGAAGCATGGTCATCATAGTATTAGATCAGGTGGAGCTACTGCTGCTGCCAAAGCAGGTGTCCCCGACAGACTCTCCAGCAAAGGAGTATGGTCTCCATGGTGTTAGATCAGATGGAGCTACTGCTGCTGCCAATGCCGGTGTCCCCGACAGACTCTCCAGCGAAGGAGTATGGTCTTCCTATTGTTAGATCAGGTGAAGCTACTGCTGCTGCCAATGCAGGTGTCCCCGACACACTCTCCAGCGAAGGAGTATGGTCATCATAGTGTTAGATCAGGTGGAGCTACTGCTGCTGCCAATGCAAGTGTCCCTGACCGACTCTTTAAGCAGCACGGGCGATGGATTTCGGAGGCTGCAAAAGACTGCTACGTGGAAGTGGACCTTCCCAACACACTCTCAGTTTCCCAAAGTTTATATATTCAAGTCTTGTCCATTATTTCAAACGCTTTTTAAATTTTCTGTTGATGGTTCTGATCTTGGTTAATTGCGTCGAAGGCTGTGTTCACAATGTTACCTGCCATGCCCTGACTTGTTTGTTCGACCAATCTCTAAAATCTTTCCTACATGTGTGTATTATTAGATTTCGAGTAGTGGAGATAAGGAATGTATTTATTATCGGTGCAACAGGATAATAAATCGTTTCTTATCGGAACGCAACCGAGGGTGTGTTCTGGAAGGTGGGAAGTTTTGATCATAGCTCTGTGGCAGTGAGACTAGCATTCAAGTCAGAGCTACGGCCATCTTTGCGCAGAGGCAGTATCGTAACCAATAACGGACGACTAACTGAGTTTGAAATTAACATTGCATTCTGTTCATAGCGTCTAAGCTCCAAAGTTTCCACGGTATAAAAGCTTCTTCTTTTGCGGTATCAAAACAAGAGCCGGTCAATGCTCTAAGACGAATATAGCTCTGAGACCGAATATCGTCTTGTAATGGTTAAAGCTTTCAACTTAATTGGAGAGATCGACTATCATCTCTTTAGAGCAAGAGCAATAAAGCACCTCAGAGGGATACCCTTTGTGGGTATCCCAGGCTCACCCGCCTTCCCACGGCATCCTCGTTAACCCCCAAATTTTATTTATCCCTTTGTGTAAATATATTTTAATTTAAAAGATCCCTCCACCGTCCCTCCCTTTCAGTTTGTAGCTACACCCTTCCCTTGGTGCACAGAGTTCAGCCCCCACTGACACCGAGGTTTGTTAATTCAGGATCGAAAACAACTGGAATTAAAAAAAAAATGTGTTAAAAAAATTGTTGTACAAACAAAAATCTTCATGAAAAAAACAAATTAAGAATAATTTTAAGAGTCATTTTAAGGATTAAGTAAGTGTATATCTTCGTATATACAATAGAAATAAATATAAAAAAGGCCCCACTTTCAGTACCCAGAACCCCGGGTAAAAGCCGGGGATCAAACAATGTGCATGGCCATGCCCTATCGGAGAGGGGCTGACGGCCCCTCCAGAGCGTATTTGAGTGGATGGATGGTTATTCATTTTATAGATCATTAACACTTTATTTTAGTATTATATTAATTCTTATTTCGCGGGCTTCATAATTTATCTGTGTCCTTTTTTCATTGTGATCAATTTTGGATTAGTTATATAATTATGTATCGATAGACGCCCGCAGGGGCCCTAGGTGGACTATGCGTTAGTTAGTCTAGTCCAACCTACGGTGGGAGAATTTGCACTCTCCCGGGCGCCTAATAAATGTCCGAGCACAGCTAAGCGTTTTGTTGGCTAAAAGGTGAATTAATGTTGCTGTTCATCTTTGAGAGTGAAAGTCTTGAATGGCACAGTGCGTGGAGAGGACGAGGCGAGTCGAGGCAGGTTGAGGCGAGTGGGGACGAGTCGACTGGCGAGGCGAACCGAGGCTGGTTGACACTCGGTCACCCGGGAGGGGGGGGGGGGCGGGAACTCGCGGGACTCGAAGGACCCGGGTTTTTGGGAACCCGGGGGACTTGGAAGACCAGGAGGATTTGGGGGGACCCACTTGGACCCTTCCGGGGCCATTTGAGACACCCTTGAGACCCTTTGAGACCCCCTTGAGAAGCTTTGGGACCCGCTTGAGGCCCCTCTGAACCTTAGGACCCCTCCTCCCCTCTCTCCACGCTGTAAAACCCATACACAGAAAAATGCATATATGTGAAATGCTTGAGTAGAACAATTAACCATTAGAGTACGCGGATTACTGGAGCAGAGGGTGAGGGTCGCGTCGGGGCTGGTCGAGGTGCGTCGAGATCAGTCAAAACATGGTGAGGCGAGGCAAGTTGGTCGCGACGAGCCGATACTGGCCGCGATGAGCCGAGACTGGCCGAAATGATTCAAGACAAGCCGAGATGAGCTGAGACGATGGGACCCGGTAAGCTCGGAGGACCCGGGGGACTTGAGTTACCCTTCGAGATTCCTCAGGCTCTTTTGGGACCCAGGAAACCTCTGCCACCCCACTCCCACCCTAAAATGCTTGAATGAAAATTGTTGTTATTACAGCCCACATGATTACTAGCGCAGAGGGGGAGAGCCGCGTCGAGGCTGGTCGAGTTGCGTCGAGATCAGTCGAAACATGTTGAGGCAAGTCGAGTTGGTTGCGACGAGTCGAGACTGGCCGAAATGATTCGAGACAAGCCGAGATGAGGTGAGACGAGGGGTCTCGAGTGACTCGGGGAGCTCGGGAAGACCCGGGGGACTTGGGTTACCCTGCGACATTTGTCGGGCTCTATTGGGACCCATGGGACCTCATTCCCCCACCCCATCTTCTTAAACAATTAGTGCAAAATCAATAATCCGAGCAGTTTTTCTGCCAGTGACGAACCTGCCCTAACTTTTTTATTCACGATCCACAATTTTGTCATGTATAATAATGCTAGTAAATTTGTGCGGGAGTTTCTGTTTGAGATTTTGTGAATAGGTGTTTGATCTTCAGTCTGTGCTTGTTCGCGCGTGCACGGACCATATGTAGTTTCTGGGGTTGGCCTGGACTGCGTAGCTATAAACCTTGTGACGCGCTGCGGTTGGAGTTGATCTAATACGTGAAACCATAGACCTTGTACCAATTTCAACGATACTATCTGTGCGCACTAGCACGAGTGCATGTTGCTCTTAGAGTTCTGAGTGGTTGGAGGCGGGGATTCGTTCCGTCTGAGTCTTTATCTTACCTGAATAACTAAATTGTACCTCTACCTAATAAAAATATATAACATCACCTAAACCTCTACTTAACTAGACCACGTAGCTGTAAACATTGTGTTGCGTTGCTGTCGGAGCTGACTTTGTCAGTGCAGTCGTGAACCTTGTACCAGTTCCAACGATTATTCCTGTGCGCACTAGCGTGCGCACACATTACTCATGAAGTTCTAAATAAATAGAGGCGAGGATTCATTCCGTTTGAGTCTTCCCTGAATAAATGAAGTGTACTGTGGTTGACCTGGACCGCGTGGCGGTCTAGGTTGTGTTACGTTGCTTGTCTTAGCTGACTTTGTCCGTGTAGCCGTAAACCTTGTACTAGTCTCGAAGATGCTACCTGTCCGTTTCGTCTAAGCGTTTTTCTTAAGCGCACCAGTGTGCGTCTGACATTGCTAAAATTTTCAAATTTTTATAACTTCAAAAGCGTGTTTTTTTTCTCGCACACAGAGGCGTGCGAGCCTACTGGAATCCATGATCATCGAGCCCTACTGGGAAGCCTATTATGACTCGCGTTGAGGCTCTGGTGGAACTGAGGATCAAATCAAGTTCAGAGCGTCGCACTCTAACCTGTCTGCGAGAAAGAACGACGAATCTCTCAACAATTTCTCGTCGACAGGAGACCTGACTCAGGTCGTAGTCGATGACACAAGTGAACGCTTCTCGAAGCTAACGCGAATATAATCGGAATGCAGAATGCCCTAGGCAAGATAAGCAAAATGATGGGCCTTCACGAGCTGGAGACTGAGGACTGCTCGGCGCCCTCCCCACCAGTGAAGTCGGTGAACGCCTCACTAAACTCTAGAACCTTTTTGCAACTATGAATACCTTGGAATTTGTGTGTTAACGCTCCCATGCAAAATAATAACTGATCTTTTCAGAAAACCCCTTAAAGAGCACAAGCTGGTCCCTAGTTTGTGCTGGGACCTTGTACCGCACGTTTGTTTTGCTTGCAAAGTGTTCCATTAACGTTAACGTTAGAAGCGGTAAAGCAGTCAAGATGCCTTTATGAGTGAGCCCCCTGGCCCCGGGCGTGAACCAGGGGTCCAATTGGGGGAAGGAGGAAGCCCCACCCGGGAGGGACAAGCACCCCATCCAGAGTGACGAAGACCAAGATTTCAACGGCCAAGAACGTCAGCCTCTCCTAGATGACCAGCGCTATCTCAACCGAAGATGACCGGAGAGACGACCGCATCGATGAGCTAACCAGAAACGTCCAGGAGATCAGGAATCTACCAAGCCAAGCGACCGGCCTCTCTGAGCAGGCTTCAGAAGTTTTTGCCGCAGAACCTAGCACAATTTACGACCGTCTAACGAGGCTCGAGAATCATGCCAAGGATATTTTTCTCCGTATCCACGAACTAGTAAAGAACCAACTAACTAAAGAACCCGCAAATTACGCAAGTACCTCTACCTCTACGTCCGACGACAACTTCAACAACCCTTCACCCCACACAATCCCCAACCAAACTCCGAGGGCTGCAAGGAGGAAGCAATACACGCTATTGAACACAACTTGTTCAACAATAGTCATACCTTTCCCGAACACCTAAAGGTCACGTTCGACGCCAACGACAGACCGGATATTTGTCCATGCACGCAAAAAGAGCTGGGCTCTTTCACTGGCCGCCCGTCCTGAGCGTCACCACCAGCTTAGACGAAGGCTTTGCCATCACAGTAGACACAAAACTTCAAAGTGACACGATTCTCTCATAAGCCAGACTCTGTGAAAAGCCATGCAAAATAGTGCCACACCCGATTTTCGCTACAAGTTCCGATTTGATCTACGTTGAAGATATCCCGAAGGAGGAAATCGAGAAGTACATCACTGGACTCGTTCAATACGAAGACTGCTTTCTCGAAGCAAAAATCGCACCAAAGATCACACCAAGGAGAGAGACTACCGCAGCCCTAATACTAAAATTCAACTGACCTACTCCACCAAATATCTAGACATTTCCTTCTGCACCACCAAAACCAACGTTACGCCATTTGGGAGACGTCCGATGCGATGTTATAAAGGCTAGAAATACGGACACCCAAGAGGAAACTGTAATGGTAAGCAAAGATGCTCATACTGCTCCCAGGACGACCACGACAAACGGGAAGATCTCCAGTCGTGCCAGTCCGAAGAACAGCACTGTTTTTACTGCTAAGTAGACGGACACCCTACCGGGCATAGAGATTGTCCAGAGGAGGAGACGGAGAGAGTGATCCTCCAATACCAGATAGATCACGGGGTCGGGCGACGAGAGGCTGTAGTCCCTCCTACCCTCCTACCCAGAAGAAGAGACCGGAACCATTTACCACCCACTTCCTCATAACGTTCAACGAAAGTGGTGCAAGCAAAGTTGCCATTTCAACTAATCCATTTATAATGATGAAGTCACTCACCGATCAACTTGGAGGAAAATCGAAAAAAAAATAAACGACAGGGAAAGAAATATCTGGCTTACGTCGTAGAGCGTGAACAAAGTAACGCTATACAAAAGATTACCCACACAAACTAACTTAAAGTTACAGTTGAAATACATCCGTCCTTCAACAATACCAAACGAATTATATACACCTCCCGTTACACACCTACAACCAACCTTAGTGCTTTCACTGAAGGTCTAGCTGAGGATTACGAATGTACCGAAGTCCGTCAAGCAACATGGATAAAATCACGTAACGGAAGTTCTACTGCATACCAAATTACATTTTCAAGACACGACGCACCGGAATTCATAGTAATCCCGGGCGAACAAGGAAGAACCAAAACCTACCTTGCTGCAACATGGCTCCCAATATGCAAAAAATGCCTTGAATACCGCTACGTCATCGCATACTGCCAGCTACATACACCCGAACGTTGTAAGAAGTGCACTGGCGAGCACGACAGGAAAGACTGCACAGCCCGCTACCCTAAATGCTACCACAGCTCATGCTACCATGAGGCAGGTGACTGCGACTGATCTTTATGCATGGACCAAAACGAAATAACAATCACACAAAACGAACGCAGAGTTACACGGAAGCAAGCTATCCAAATCTGGAAAGACGATAACCCAAACCGCCTCAATTATGTCAAAGCAGTCAAATCAACAATCTAACCAAACTCCCCCGACGACATCCACACATCATCAGGACAACATTGAAACAAGACTCCAACACTCCTTCCTGGCTGCAGTGCTTCCTCACTCAGCCCAGCGACCGCCCCTGCACCAGAGACGCACAGTCCTAGGAATTATTTATGCGGTGCCCAGGAGGACGACGAGATGGATGCATCCCCCGCAGTTGACCACGCAGCGAGGCTCACTGCCATAAAAACGAAAAGGCAAAGAGATGAAGTAGCCTCCGATACCCCGGCGCCACTGAGCAAAAATATCAGTAACAACTCTCAAATAACCGCCCGCCAGGTCACAAATCCAGAACTACCTCCTCCTGTCTCAAATGCGGCTCCATTCATGAAAAACCACTGCGAGGGACACGATCCCCCGTTAACAAACCCGACTCACGAACACGCCACTTGCGAGAGCAATCACGGCCTCGCCTACGGCACTTATCTCGAAAAACTCCTACGCGAGACCTCTGTACAACCAGTCATCTTACCTGGCCCAAATACCTCGCACTCAACACAACCACTGGCGCAGATCATATAGGCTACCACAGAAGAAGAGCGCACTCGCTCACAAAGCAAACACAAAGAGCACACAACCTCGTCTTCCCACAAGAGCACTCGCAGTCGCAACCGCAGCAATCACAGCAGACCGCCTTCCACCGAAAGCGGACACTGCCGAGAACACTCCCGACTCAGAACCCTTGGGCAAACTAAAAATCGCAAGCACCACTAAAGCTTCAGCAAATCACGCGAACACTCTAGATCATCAAGGTCTGAGTGCAGACATCCTTCAAAATGAACACCAAAACACTCCAATGGAACTTCCAGAAAATCGGAGACACAAAAGACGAATTACTGTCCTTAATCGCCACCCATAAACCTTTTGTGATAGGCCTCCTAAAGATCAAACTCCGAGAGACCGCCACCTTCAGAATCCCCCAGTATATCATAAACCGCCGCGAAAGCCACACCAACGTGACTGCTCAGGGCGGAGTGGCACTTATGATCCACCAAAGCGTACCTCACCTCCCCTTACCCTGATGATAGAACTCCAAACTATCGCTATAAAGATATGCGTCTTAAGGCCAATAACAGTGGCATCCATCTACTCATCACGAAGCCATGACCTCTTGGAAATACTTATGACCGAATTACTAAACCAACTGCCCTCGCCAATACTCATTCTTGGAGACTTCAACAGCTACCATGAAACATGGGGATGCGTGAGAGCAGACCCAATGGGAGTGATAATAGCTAACACCATAAACACTCACAACCTGGTCCTTCTCAACGACGGACAACCCACCCGAATCACCCCCGAAAGTGAAACTGACATCGATTTATCCATATGCTCCCCATTCTGGCACTCCAACTCGTTTGGGGAGTTTTGCCTTAAACACACGACAGCGACTATAACCAAGTCATCATATCGCTTCTTACCAACCAATCAACAAACCCTGCCCAACAAGAGCTTCGATTCAACTACCGGAAAGCTAGTCCTCGTCACCCAACTATACGAAAAGTTTCAAGCTGCAGACGAGGCAAGCATTCCCCAATATGCCCCTTCAACCTTCTTTCCGAAACCATGGTGGTGCCTAGAGGTGCAAGAAGCAAGAGATAAGCGTGAAAGCTATACCACGCCTACCGACGCGCACGGTCCCCCAGGAACCAAATAGCGTGGAAAGGGGCATCTGCTATATACCGAAAGCTTCGAGTGGAGAAGAAACGTGAAAGCTGGGTTTAATTAGTCCACACTATCAATCAAAACACCCTCCTCTCCCAGGTGTGGGAAAAAATCCGACGTATCCAGGGAAAACCCGAGCGACCTATTAACATCCTTCCAGACGGAGGCAGAACTTATTCTTCCCACGCGGAAATTGCAAATAAACTAGCTCAGATGTTCAGCCAGATTTTGCAATCAACAAACTACAAGGCTGCTTTCCAACGGAAAAAGGACTTGCGAGAAAGTGAACATCTTGACTTTACTCCTAGAAACGAAGAGGCCTACAACAAACCTTTCTCCCTCCACGAACTACAGGGCGCCATAGACCATACACGTGAAACTTCACCTGGGCCAGACCGGATACACATCAACGTGATCAAAAAATTCCCAGACGGCGCCCGTGAGCACTTATTAAAAGTGTTCAACACTCTGTATTCAAACTCATTTTTTCCCGATCAATAGCGGGAATCTGTAATTATCCCAATACCCAAATCCGGGAAATTCCACGGTGACCCACATAACTACCGCCCCATCGCTCTTACCAGCGTCCTCAGCAAGACCATGGAAAGAATGATAAACACGCGCCTTGCCGACTACCTTGATATGCATGCAGGCCTAAACAGCATCCAGTGTGGCAGTCGCAAGCGCCACTCTACGACGGACCACCTTGTAAGACTGGTATCTGATATTAGACAGGCATTTGTCCTAGGGGAACACTTTGTTTCTATATTTTTCGACGTGAAAAAAGCATACGGTACTACCTGGAAATATGGCATCACGAAGGATCTCCACAGCAAAGGGCTGAGAGGCTACTTACCACGTTACATTCAACAATTCTTGCAAAACCGCACCTACATGGTTCAGGTCAGCGACACCCTGTCACCATCCTATCCGCAAGAAATGGGTTTCCTCCATGGAAACGTCTCCAGTATCGCTCTTTTTATACTCAAAATCGACCAAATAGCAGACATTCTCCCGCGCGATGAAATATTGCTTTCATCACTACACGTGGACGACTTACAAATAAGCTACAGGCACCCTAGCCTCTTAACAATTCAACAAGAACTCCAGAAATGTCTAAACCTAGTCGGGGACTTGGCCTTCTTAAACCGATTCCGATTTTCGCCCTCCAAAACTAAAAGCATGCACTTTACTCCTGTGCCCGGCTTACACCTAAAGCCAGCCCTAACGCTGAATAACACTCCGCTAGTATACGAGAAATCAATAAAATTCCTCGGTCTTGTGTGGGACCCTAAACTCACATGACGACCTCATATTGCAGCCCTGGAGACGTTGCAAGAAGGCAGCCCGACCTATCCTCTCTGTAACATCCTTGAAATTTGGAGCCAATATGGACACCGGCATGACGTTATTCAGAACAATAATACGCTCGCCCATTAACTACGGAGCAATTGTTTACTGTTCAGGAGCCAAAACCGCCATTGAACCTCTCTCCATCATCGTAAATAACGCCCTGCGTATCACAACCGGTGCGTTCCGTTCCACACCCATCGAATCCCCGAACGTGCTTGCTAACGAGCTTCCTCTTCTGCCCTGGAGGGACAAGCTCTCAGTACAGTACTATTTCATGACAAGGAGCTACATCAATAGCGCAGCACTCAGTGACGTCACCAACATTTTTGATAAACGCCTCTTTGCGGCTAAGAAGAAAATATGCCTACCCTTTTGTCTACTCGTACACAACTTACGACGTCGCTGAACATCAGTCTCAAAGTAATCAAGCCTTCATTCTCCAATCAAATTCTTCAAATCAACACACTAACGTGGATGATCAGCCCACTATTGGTCAACCTAGATTTGCAGACGTACCCCAAAGCATCATCCACAACCAACACGTACCGCCGAGAATTCTCACGACTTCTTGATGAAGAGTACTCTGAGCACCGCCATATATATATACACTGACTGGTCCAAAACATCGGACGGAGTGGGAGCTGCCACCGTAGGCGAAGGGACCTCGCGTTCGCGAGTTCCCCTCAAGATTTAGAATAACATGTTTGGGTAACTGCTAACAATGAAGACAGGAACACATTTACGACTTTGAATAACATTTCGGTTAGGTCAGCATCCAGGTATAGCAGGTAAGGTATCTTAGTATAGCTACTCTGAGAGTCATTACTCATCAGGGGCAGAATAAAGGTCAGCACCCAGTGTTAGCAGGTAAGGAATCTTAGAATAGCTACTCTGAGAATTACCACTCATAAGGGGCAGAATAAAAGTCAGCATCCAGTGTTAGCAGGTAAAGAATCTTAGTATAGCTACTCAGAGAATCACCACTCATCAGGGACAGAATAAAGGTCAGCATCCAGAGTTAGCATGTAAGGAATCTTAGTATAGCTTCTCTGAGAATCACCACTCATCAGGGCAGAATAAAGATAAGCATCCAGTGTTAGCAGGTAAGGAATCTTAGTATAGCTACTCTGAGAATCACTACTCATCAGGGGCAGAATAAAGGTCAGCATCCAGTGTTAGCAGGTAAGGAATCTTAGTATAGGTACTCTGAGAATCACCACTCATCAGGGGCAGAAAAAAGGTCAGCACCCAGTGTTAGCAGGTAAGGAATCTTAGTATAGCTACTCTGAGAATTACCACTCATAAGGGGCAGAATAAAAGTCAGCATCCAGTGTTAGCAGGTAAAGAATCTTAGTATAGCTACTCAGAGAATCACCACTCATCAGAGACATAATAAAGGTCAGCATCCAGAGTTAGCATGTAAGGAATGTTAGTATAGCTTCTCTGAGAATCACCACTCATCAGGGCAGAATAAAGATAAGCATCCAGTGTTAGCAGGTAAGGAATCTTAGTATAGCTACTCTGAGAATCACCACTTATCAGGGGCAGAATAATGTACAACGGCATGATTGAAATGGATTCATAACGCAGTGAATTAGATATCAGTAACTTGATGCAGCAATATAAGGCTGTACAATGTGTTCACGAGATTATTACCAAACTACACATTCTTTATGAAAAAAAAACAATGTCCAACATGTAT
>SDVV010017323.1:0-14017 GCA_016164225.1 Gammarus roeselii | reverse complement strand
CATCCACCCAAACTTCGGTCTACCTCTAGGCCTGCGACCACTCGCCTCCGCATTCATCACCCTTTCCACCAATCTCCCTTCATCCATCCTCTTCATGTGCCCGAACCATCTCAGAACACGCGAATCCACTTAGCCCTCCAACTTCTTCACCCTCCCTGTTCTGATTCGAAACACGTCGTTGGTGATCCGGTCTCTCAGCGTTACTTCAGCCATGCTCCTCAGACATTTCATCTCGAAAACATTCAAACTTCTTTTCTCTGCTCTCACCCCTCTCAAGTCTCAGCTCCGTAGGACGTTGGGGATGCTCCGTCGAGCATCCCCAACGTCCTACAGCTCATTATTCTTTAGAGCACCCAACACTTTACATTCCTCCTTCACTCGCGCCTTCACTTCAGTTTCCGCTAGTTCAGTTATCTCCACATGGGAGCCCAGATACTTGAAACACTGAACATCCTCCATGAGCTCTCCATTTAGGGTGACACTAATTTTGCTCGCATCGAGAGTCCTCGAGCATCTCATTACTTCACTTTCACCGACGTTCACTCTAAGCTTCCTCCTCTCACACACTCTACCAAACTCACACACTAGCCCACATAGCTTCTCCTCCGAATCCGCAACCAGGGCCGTATCATCAGCAAATAGCAACTGGCTCAACTGCCAACACCGCCCATTCGCTTCCAACAGTTCCAAGCCATGACCCAGCACACTCGCGTTCACCTCCCTGACCGCTCCATCCATATAGAGGTTGAACAGCCAGGGAGACATCACGCAGCCTCGTCTCAGTCCCACTTCCACTGTGAATCAATCACTCACCTCGCTTCTCACTCTTGACACATGCTCGGCTGCCAGTATAGAAACTCTGCGCCGCTTTCAACAGATGTCCGCCCACTCCTTACAGACGCAACACCCTCCACCACAGCGCTTCCCTGTCAATCCTATCGTATGTCTTCTCCGGATCCATGAAGGCCCAGAACACATCATTTCCTTTGGCAAGGTACTTCTCACAGACCTGTCTTACTGCAAAAAAAGCGACACTGTTCCTCTCCAATTGCGCAGTCCGTACAGTCTAATCCTTTTGATCAGCACTCACCGAACAACTTAACAACCACACATAACAGACTGATACCTCTCGAGTTGCAGCATTCATTTTTATCTCGTTTGCCTTTGCCATCATATAGCGGCACTATGCAGCACTGAGCCACTCAATCGGTACCACGCCTGCCACAAAACAAGTTCAGTAACTTCACCAACCATTCGAAAATCATTACTCCACCCTTCTTCGGGCACTCGGTCGCAACGCCATCCAAACCAGGGGCTTTCCCTGCTTTCATCACGTCCACCGCCTCCTGCACCTCTTCCCTGGTAATGTCCGCCACAAGTTTTTCTCCCAGAACTTGATCCGAGCACCACTACTCACAGTCAATAATATTGGAAAAGCCTCATCTTGAGCTCAAAAAATTAGACGCAAGAACGCCAGAACGGAATGACACACCCTCGACCCCTTCTGAGTCACCTCAAGTGAAGACAGAGGATACCCTGAATCGCTGCTCCTTCACCGCATGGCCCTCTAAAACAGACAGAGGATTTTACCGGCTCAGGCAAAAGATTTCTTCAAACATCGTTAGCGACAGGATGTGAAAGTTCACTTTTGTGATATAGTATCGTCATTATTGACATTTTATTGGAAGCCATTCAGCAGCCTGCAGCACATTTCTCTACTGAAGTGTTGTTTTTCCACAGGAAATAAATGAATAGGCTCAATTTCACAACCGATCAGAACAAATAGAACTTAGGTGCTGAAATTAAACTGAAATCAGTGTACGTGAGCAATACTGTCAAAGTTAGAACAACCAGAATCTATAGAGTTTTCGTGTCTGTTATTACCCCAATTCCACCAAAATAAAAATGCAACAATAGGTTACCCATGGTTAACGTTTTTCTGTGACTTCTGCGTCACTCATATAGAAGAAAAGCTTTTGTGACCTAAATACTAGGAGCAACTGTTCAAGGTAGCTAAGATTGTTATGACATGGTCGCAACGATAACAAACACTTACACAAAGCTCCTACACGGATCTACTGGTCCGGCTATCTGAGTTTCATTCCTCTGGTCACTCACATAGAAGTGTGCCTATAGAACTGGGCCTGCACATTTCACACATATCCAGGTCCCACCAAACCTCATCACATCACAACGCTCCAAGCAGTGTCACGGGAACGCTTCAAACTGCGTCAGCTGAGCGTTCCAACCAGTGTCAGCGGAGCGTTTCCTACCTGTGTCACCAGAACGCTCCAAAGAGCGTCACCAGGGAGCACCAAGCAGCACCATAGACTAGTTGGTGTCGACAGAACGTTCCTAACAGCGCCACCTGAGCACTCCAAGCAGCATTACCTCACCTCAGCGCTCCAAGAAGTGTAACCGTCGCCTCAGCGTTTCTAGCAACGTCTCCAGAGCGCTCCTAGCAGGGTCACCCGAGCGCTTCAAGTATTCCCGTGCGCCCAGGGTGGAATCGTGCTCAAGCCCTGCTCTGACAAGCAGTGGGGTCGCGCAGCGCCTACATTTCAAGTTAACGCTTCAACAATTTTTTTTTCTTCTCTATATGCTAGCATGCGATTCAATTTATGAATTTCAGGCGATTGCTCCCACAATAATGACATGATATGGTCCTCTCAATCATGTGACTTGAAAATCTCATTTTATAAAGTGTGACATCTGTAATATTTCCTAATTGAGTGTGGCAGAAAGCTAACATCATCATAGTAGTTTAACTATATATCATTATTATTTTCGAAAATATCTAGAAGGGTTAGATTGTGTGAATCTATGTTATACACGTCTGAGTAGATTACTTTCTGAGCTTTTTAGCCTTCATTCGTGTTTCGCTCAAGATTATTTTTTGTTAAATTTTCATAGGTATAAAATATTTTACTTTTTTTTCAATCATTTCCCAACAACCGTCAAAACCTAGGTAGCCATCTCTTTTCCTGTAACTTCAAGATTATTTGTGAAAATTATCTACATTTCAGTTGCCGTTCTGAGCCATACCTTATCTGAAACATCGGAGTTGTGTGCGGCTCCGAGTAATGTGTACACATGTGCGCGCCTCTTACCAACCCACGGTAATGAGTAGCTGATGCTGCTCTCTACCTCCGCCCTCTTTTCCACTGCCTCTCCTCCCGCGTCAAGTTCAGGACTCATTCCGGTTCCTCGAGTAAATTGCACCGCAGTATAAGCCTGACGACCTTGTGGATTGCAAATTCACCATCAGGTACTTCATACACCTAAAGAGATTATTATATAATTTCTGCCTATGTCTCGTCAACCTGCGCAAATGGGAGGCTCTGAGAAACATATGGTAAAGTGAACGACAACTCAAAAATTTCCAGTTACGATTAATGATTATGAGAGTAATTCTTTCCGAAATTTAAGTTTACGCTATGACAAATCTCTTTTTGACCAGTCAACATTCATTATAATTTTTAGCTAAAATATTAGTCCCTATTGTCTGAATTATTTCTAAATATTAACAAAGTTTTGAATAATTCAAACAAATTGTTATAACATTAAACTTAATTCCTTGGTACGATTTCTTTCTACCGATCTGGAACACAGCTGAGGTATTTGTTCAGTCGGCTCTTGAACCTCAAAATGTTTGCTGCAGCTGACAGTTGTGTCAACAGTTTGATCTCACATATTTCCAATGGCATTCGGTTGAATAACCGAGGTGCCCGGCACGTAAGCTGTTGAATTAAACTGTTTACATCGCTTTGCCGCCCGTCAGTTTTGGCACTTTGAAGCATCACATTCTGCCAATTCTTGCCTGGTTTCTCATGGTCACTTTCGTTACTATTTTTTCTGTTGACACTGACAGTGTAGCCTTCCAGAATTTTCCAAACGTTTATGACCATGTATCTTTCAAAACGTCTTTATATTGAGTATAGCCTCATAGCGTATAATTTGTCATAATAGTCCATTTCCTTTACCACCGTAATTTTAGAGGAGAAGCTTCTTTGCACTGCATCAAGATAAATTACATCTACATTTCATCCATCACACAATGCATTAATTATTCGGAGGTGTCTTCATCTCTTCACCTTTCCGTTTTAGCAGACCTCAAGTCGTGGTCGAATGAGGAGGCAGATCTATCGCGGTGTCCTTTTGGGCGCCGGTGGGTTTATTGTTAGAGCCACTTATCTAAGTTATGAGGGCGGTTCCTAGGCCTAGTGAGGCACTGATACTACTAGGGAGGGGTATGAAGGTCATGTTATTAGGTTGTGTGGACGATGTATAAGCATCGTCTGAGGGGTTGGGTTTACTTGTAGATTTGACTGCTCCGGCATAGTTAAGATGAAATAGATTTTCATCGCGCCAGATTTGAAAAGCCATTTACGTGCGACTTGGGGTCGTTTTGCATGATTGTTCTTTCTTTTTGGTTCATGTAAATTTCGCAGTCGCGGTCGCCTGCCTCGTTAAGGCATGAACAATGGTGGCACGTAGGTTGAAGGGCTTTGCAGTCCTCTTTGTCGTGGTCGCCCGTGCACCTCTTACAGCTTTGTGGTATGTGCGGCTTGCAGTATTTGATAACGTGGCTGTATTCAATGCATTTTTTCTAACATTTCAGGCCATGTCACTACTGGTTAAGTTTTTGTTTTTTCCTCGGTCACCCGGGATCTTTATGAATTCCTGTGCGTCAGATCTTGGGAAAGTGATCTGGTACGCGGTAGAAGTAGCGTTTCGTGATTTGATCGATGTTGCTAGAGACTCCAGTAACTTCGCAATCCTTCGCCAAACCTGCTGCAAAAGCGCTCAGGTCTTTAGTGGAGGTGTAACTGGAAGTGTATATAATTCGTTTGGTATCGTTAGAAGACTGATGTAATTCGACAGTTACTTTGTGTGGTTGTCCAAGTGGGTAAAATTTGGATCGCATTACTTTGTTCTAGTTTTGCGATGTGGGCCCGATAGTTTTTCCCCTGTCGGTGGATGAATTTTGGTTTGCGTCCTAGTTTTTGTGAGATGGAGTTCATCATAACGAATGGATTCCTTGAGAGAACAACGTTGCTCGCACCGCTGTCTACGAGCGTTAGGAGAAAGCGAATAGAAAATGGTGATCTTTTCTCCTAGATGGAAGAGTCAGCCTGGGAGAAGATAATAGCCTCTCGTGGCCCGACCCTGTGGTCTATCTGGTTTTGGAGAATTTCCATTACTTTTCTATCTTTGGGGCAGTCTTCGTGTCTCATGGGGTGGCCGTTTACTTTGCAGTTAAACAGTGGGCTTCTTTGGATGGGCACGACTGGACATCGTCCCGTCTGTCATGATCGTCTTGAGAGCAGTCTCAGCATCATTGCTTCCCGTTACAGTTTCTGCTCGTGTGTGCGTATTTTTGGCATGTATAAATATCGTGTCGAACGTCTGGCAAAGGGAGTAATTTTGGTTTTGATAGAAGGAAAAATATACACAAGTCGTTTGGTGGGGTAGGGCAGTCAAATTTCAGCAAGAGGGCTGTGGTGGTGGTGTTCCTTTTCGGTGTGATTTTCGGTGTGATTTTTGGTGCGATTTTAGCTATGACCACACAGTCCTCGTATTGAACGAGTCCGGTGATGAACGCGTCGACCTCCTCCTTCGGGAGATCCTTTGTGTAAATCCGGCCTGAACTCGTAGAGGTCGCGTGTGGAATGATTGTACATAACTTTTGGCAGATTCTGTTCTTCGAGAGTATATAGTGTCGCTTTGAAGTTTCGTATCAACTCTAATCATGAATCTTTCGTCGTCGCTAGTGGTGATGCTTACGACTGGACGGCCAGTGAAGAGGCTCAGTTCTTCTCGTACAGTGTGAGGACAAATATCCGGTCTGTCCTCGGCGTCGAATGTGATTTTCCAATGTTCGGGAAAGTTGGGACCGTTGTTGAACAGGTTGTGTTTAATAAATGGCGAGTACGGCTTCTTCCTTGCAGCCCTCGGAGCTCGGTTGGGGGTTTTTGTTTGGTGGAGAGTCGTCGATGTTGTCATCGGATGTGACGGTAAAGGCTTTTGCGTAGGTTGCGGGTTCTTTGGTTTGTCGTTTTTTCACGACTTCATGGACTTGAAGAAATATAGCTATGAAATGACACTAGTCTCGTTAGATGGTCGTCGATTGTGCCAGGTCCTTCGGTGAAGTCTTCAGCTTCCTGCTTGGAGAGTCCGGTTGCTTGTTTTAGTTGATTCATAATTTCGTGAATGCTTCTGGTCAACTCTTCGGTGCGGTCGTTGGTCCGGTCATCCTCGGCTGAGATGGCGCTGGTCGTCTTGGAAAGGCTGATGTTCTTTGCTGTTGTGATCTTTGTCTCCGTCACTCTGGAGGGGATGCTGGCCCCTGTTGAACGAGGTTTCTTCCTTCTCCCCATCGCCCTCCTGGTTCACACCATGGGCCAGGGTGCTCACTCTTGATGGCCTCTTGACCGGCTTTACCGATTTGGGACCGTTGTTGAACAGGTTGTGCTTAATTAAATGGAGAGTACGGCTTCTTCCTTGCAGCGCTCGGAGCTCGGTTGTGGTGTTTACCGGGTGGAATCGTCGAGGTAGTCATCGGATGTGGCGGTAAAAACACTTGCATAGATTAGAGGTTCCATGGTTTGCCAGTTATCACAAGTTTATGGATTCAAAGAAACATAGCTTTGACATGAGCAGGAAATTGAAGTCTTCGATTTCCTACTTGGAGAGACCGGTCGCTTGATTTAGTAAATTCTCAATTTCGAGAATGCTTTTGGTGTTGGGTCTTGGCCTTCGTCACTCGAAAGGCGATGCTAGCCCTTTCTAATGTTTTTATCTGCCACTTCCTGGGTCCCATGGGTCACGCCAGGGGCCGGTGTGGCTCACTCTTGAAGGCCTCTTGACTGGCTTTGCAGATTTTACATCTCAATTAACATGACCAATTTTAGGGCAAACAAACGTGCGGTTTAAGGTCCCAGTACATATAAGGAACCAACCTGTGCTATCTATGGGTTCTCAGTTGTTAATTGACACGGGAACTAGAACACGCTTTCTTGGGTCCTGGAGTGCTTGAGAATCAGATTCTTTCATTACTGCTCTCTTCAAGCAAAGTTCCCAGATTTTTTGGGAAACCGAGGACTCAATTACATCTATTCTCCACTAAGGTTAGTTAAGTTAGAAAGAACATACAAACAATTTCTTGGAGACTTGTGTAAATGAACAGTAATTTCATAATGGAAAAATTTTGATCTTCACCAAGATCCAATCCCATATTGCAAGAAAACAAATCCAGAACACTCCCATGACACAAGAAAACAAATTCAGAACATACAACAACAAAAGTTGTGATTCATGCCTCCGTTCGTATTGTACTGTTCAGGGTTGACAGCCATTTCCTTCGTTTTGATACCATCAGAGAGACAGCCCAATAACGGGGCTTTAGATGTTTGCAAGAACATGCCAATTTCATTGGGAGACTTATGCTCTTGTGAAGCCAATGTCTTCATCACTGTTTACCTCAATAAAGGATCTGTAAGACTTTGGGAAGCAAATGTCTTCATTATTACTTACCTCAAAAAAGGATTTTTGAGTCCTTGGAATACTGATAGTTCTATTACTGCTCACCTCAACCAATAATCCTCATGTCCTTGAAAAGTTCATTTCTCAACTACTTACCTGAACCGAGGATCACTGGGACGCTGATCTATATATTACTGCTCGCCTCAATCAAAAATCCTTGAGTCCTTGAAAAGCTCATGTCTCTACCACTACTAACCTCGACCAAGGATCCTTGAGTCCTTGGAATGCTGATGTAGTTATCAATTACTGCTCACCTCAACCAAGGAGCCTTGCGTTCTTGAAAAGCTCATGTCTCTACCACTGCTAACCTCAATCAAGGATCCTTGAGTCCTTGGAATGCTGATGTAGTTATCAATTACTGCTCACCTCAACCAAGGAGCCTTGCGTTCTTGAAAAGCTCATGTTGCTGCTACTACCACTTACCTCAACCAAGGATCCTTGAGTCCATGAGAAGCCAGGGCATTTCGTACATTAACCAGAGCAGGTACATCATCTACTTTGTAGATTCGCCAGTCTTGGACTTTAAAATCTTTGCCACCATAAGGATAATATTTGTATCTATAATCCCTCAAAAGGCGATTGTCTATTTTTTTAATCAATTCTCCCATTTTGTTAGAAAGATTGAATCTGAAAAAAATACATAGTTGCATATTAAAAGCTGGCTAAATAAGAACTTTGCATCTCAATGCTTTTCAACCACTTACAAGGCATCAACAACAACCTATCTTTTCAACATTGCATACACTGGGGTGACTCCATATTCCCCACAAATATTGGAGTAATTCAAAAATAGTTCTACTGCTAAAATTATGATTTTAAAGAACCCCAAGTATGAACATTTGATCACAACCCATAAAAAAATATAATTCTTTAAAACTGTGATAATGGCCATAAGCCCTTAGCCCGTGTAAACTGACTGCCCACACCACACGAAGTGACTGCCCACAGCCGTCCTAGAGGGATCCTGCGAGCGTCGGGCGGATCAACACAGGATGGCTTGCTCGCGGTGGCAGTGTTTGGAAACCCAGCATAAGTACCTCAACCCTTGTTCACATCATCGTCAAAGGCGTCGTCGTGGACACTGCATGTGCGCTGCCCTGCCCTCTGGCCCAACTACAAGAAGTCCGACACCACAGCCGCAACAACATTTATATAATATTTTTTGAAATTGAAGTGAACAAAACCATGAGTTCCTTCCCTCTCTTCTCCAAGCCTGTGACATTGAATCCAACTCTGGGACCAACGCATACCCATGTCTCGCGTTGGCGTGCTACAGTGCAGATGCAGGTGATGGACTTGCTACACAAATCAATGCTCCAGTGTATAAAAGCAGAAATATACCACATGGGTGACATTGCATCAACGACCACCCAGCCCAAAACATTAACTCTGATTCTAACGCTAAAACATTCCTGCAGTAGTGAAACGGTTCGCCCTCTCACTTTTGGGTCTAAACAGGCTGATAGAAGTGCCCTCACTGATTCCTTCCTGCAGGGGGCCGAGCTCAACTCTTGCTAGTAAGAACTACATGCTCTTCTCTGGTCCTTATCATCTTGTCATTATTTTGTCAGATTTAAGGTGTCAATAAATTTCTTTAATTTTTTTTATTTCTGAATTACCGTGGTCAATGTTTTTTTTTTCTTCAGTCAACTCCCAAATAAAGTGGTGCAGTGTGTTTTAGCAGGACTTTTATCTAATACTATAAAATGATCAGAAGAAGTTGCTTTGTTATTAAAAAGTTTCATGTGAATGAAGTTAACTGGTTTGGTAGGTTGGCATTGTGGTGGACCATGACATTTTATACACTGCTGAGGCAAACATTCACTTCATCCCTATAAGTGTTTTCTTGACCATCTCCTGTTTATGCCGGAGTCTTCTGGACCTTGAATGATGACCTGCAGCTTATGGGTGGAATTGTAAGGAAATGTAGAGGATTATGATTGAAGAATATAGAGATAGTGACAGAGGAGGAAAGGTCACAGCAAATAAAGGAAACAGGAAAGATACTTAGGATTGTTATTGAACTTTTTGCATGGATAATGATTATTCTCCACAAACTTGCCCTGGCTTCCCACACAAGATTGCATAGGTGTTACATAATTGTCCGGAAGACATTACCAATTATACCTTTGGGCAGCACACAAAGGTATTCACACACCCATCTACCCCAGAATTGCCCACTCAAGTTCCAAGACAGTACAGGTCGTAAGTGGGTGGCTCACATCCAAGCCACCCTCTCCACAATCGCTGGTTAATTGAGGCCCGTGCCGGGACAGTTTAGAGCCTAGACATAGCTTCCGGCAGTCCGCGGTTCCCTGGCTTGCCAAGGCAAGGAGCCAAACCGTGGAACCAATGTTGGCTCGTCTCAAACTACAGGACACACAACGGCAGTAGCAACCCCACCCTAGAAGCAAAAAACAACACGTCTGAAATTAATTGAACACTGGAGAACATCTAGTCTATGGACCAATCACTTTTGTTCGTTTCCTCCCCACTGTGACCCTCGTCCAAAAGAACGTGCACCCACTGCTCCCAACGTTTCCATTGTTTGGCCCTCTCCATGGCCTGGGGCCTGCCCTCTCGTTCTGCTGTCGCTGCCCCCGAGGTCTGTTGATGTTCTGCCCTCCTTGCCAACTTCCCAATGCCCGCTCCAGCTTCTTGTCGCTCCTCTAAACAAATCTGTCAGAAACATCTAGTGATCTCAGGTTCATCTGTGGCCACAGTCAAGGAAGTAAGGCAAGTTCTGAGAATTGACCATTTTTAGCAATCCTTCCTCAGTTGTTGGTGGCAGTTGGAGCGCTGGTGGGGCAGGTTAGAGATGTAATAGCAGATGTGAAGGGTAAATGCAGTCGTGACAACTCAGGAAAGTCAACAGACTGGCTGTCTTGGCAGCTGTGGCACTTATGGTTCTTGTGGCGTTGATCTGTTTAGGAAGGATATTTTTAAGGAGGTGAGGGAGCTGGATGAGAGGGAGAAAAATAGGTGCTCAGTTATGGAAAGAGGTTTTGCTTGGGAGACTGTTGAGCTGACACAAGCAAGGTTTCATGAAGAATTTTCTGTGGCCTGGGTGCTGATGATAAACCAACTGACATTATAGTGGGGCGTCCTACCCCCCGGATTTTTAGTGAATGCACTGTCAGTTTCACTTTCCTTTGCAGCTTGTGGGCTGCTTATCTTTGGAGTGTTCTTTTGTGATGTATTCTCTGTATCATAATGTGTATTTCAGTGCAATTTAAAGATTTATTTGTTTCAGATCTGTGGTAGTGTCAGGTGGCTGTGCACAAAAGATTTTGCCTTGACTCAAGTCCTAAGAGTAGTTTTCCTCTCAAGAATACTTCTCTGGTCAACCTTCAAGAGTGACCGACTCAGTCACGGGAGAGTGGCCTGTCTGCATCGCTGACTTGCTGTGGGAAGACTTCTACCCCCAAGCAGAAGCCCTACCCCAGTTCAGGAGCTCTTTGGGTAACCATTTCCCAGCATTGACCCTAAAGTATTCTTTGCCTGTTCCGGCAGGAGTTTGTTGGCAAGCTTCTGGGAAGCAAATTGGCTGGCGTTACTGTAAGGCCCACTGTCATCGCTTCATAGAACCCAGTGGGAAAACACATAGGATCCTTCAATAGCCCCAGAGTTATTTGACTGGCGTCGCAATCATCATAATTACTTTTTTTATGCAGTTTGAAGACGTCATGAAGTTGCTTGTGCTACTTGTTAAATGACCTGATGTGGTGGGTGGAAGAAGTGTTTTCAGAAGTATTGCTGTGGGGTGTGGAAAAATACCCATGCCCCAAGCTAAAGGATGCGTTGTACAACTCGTCTTGGACATCTTATCTCCCATTTGGTAGAGTTGCACAGGAGTGGTATTTGAAACCTTGGGGACCCTGAAAAAGAAATGCAGTGGTGTAATTACATCCCTTACGGTTGAGGGAAAACCTTAGGTTGTGGAGAATCTGTAGACCTTGGAGTGAGTGGTGCTGAAATGCTTTCATCAGGAGTCCATTACCTACAGCGCTGCTCCTGGATTCCCAGGTTTTTACCATCGATTCTTTCCTTTGCAGCCCCCCTAAAGGCTCAGCATACCCAGTTGTTGGGTGCAAAGAGCCGGGAGAGGCCAGCACAGCCATGCTCGCCAGCACCCACAAAGACTTCGCAGAATATTAACGCGAAAATGCTGAAAGGGATGCGCACCATTGACTTCCAGAGAACAAACCCAAAGCCACTTGCATGAAAACCCAAAGCACAACTACAACCTTGCAGAAAACCACTAAAGCAAATACATATACACATACATATATATAAAAAAATTGAAACAAGCAACAGGAGGAATCACACCACAGACTTACCAACATGCAAGGGAAAGTAAGATCCGAGCAATCAAACAACCTATTCCCCATAAACTCAGCCAGCCCTGCCTTGAAAGCAGAAATGGTAGCAGACTCCTCAACAACAGCAGCAGGCAGCTCATTCCATATTATATGCATCGAACATTAAAAAACCTCTTTGCGACATCCACAGAGCAGCGGGGCATCAAGAGTTTGTGTTGATGTCCCGCCTCCTACCATCCTTTTAGCCCTACTAAAGGCATGTTTGAGCGTCACGCTAGCCAGGCATGTAGTGCAATGTTGCACTACACATTGCATTCAAGGTCATAACTTCATTGATTTTATTAGTGCCGGCATTATTTCTTGCCTAATATGCTCACATACTATATACCATTATGTTCAACAAGAATTAAAATCTCAAGGACACGCATAAATAAAATTTGGAAGCAATATAAGAAACAATTTACTGTTGAAATGCTCGCGCTGTCTCTGGCAGCCACGTCAGGAGAGAGTGCGTAGTGCTGCTCTCTTCCAGTGCCCCAAGAGGAACCTGACAAGAGAAAACGGTTGTCCGAGTGACCCTTCACAGGTAACTGGAACAGTCTGAATGGTCATGCATTGTTCATTGCTAAATATCCTAGCTCTGTTCATCATCTTGTTCAATGAAACAAAATTGATTTCACTGATCATGAAGTTCAGTTGAAAAATAATCTGTTAGTAGAAATTTAGAGCAAATCCATGATTATTGATAGATGTAACTATGCCGCTGACATGATCAATGACAAATTTATTGTTGATTGCAAGGTTTCTCAGGTGAATTCTTTGTTGTGCAATATAAAAAAAAAGTCATGGTATGCTTTATTCTACCAAATGAGAGCTGCTGCAAAAATATTATTCAAGTCTCATTGAGAGATAAAAAAAAATCTGAGGATTTAGAACAGAACTGCAATTGTTGTTAAATAATTCAAATAATTCTCTAATTGCAGCAAACAAGTCATACTTCCATTGCTCAGTTCTAGCAGTTGGATTGTCAAAGCAAATATGTGAATGGATGAATTAAAATTGCTTCGATGATGTGCAAGCGCTAAAAGCAGGAGGGCCCATTTCATCAGAGAATAGCATCTGAAGGCTCTGATGATTCAACCCTGGTAGACCACGAAGGTACAACAGACCAATGAATGCTCTCTTCTGTCAATTCCACTATTTTCTCATGGAAAAGCAACGGGTTTTCAGGTTGCAGCTGGACGGTAGCAATGATAGCAGCAATCTTCATATTTGTTCCTTGAATAATTTTGTCCAACATCTCATCAAAGGAGTAGAAATTCTACTTTTCATAGGGCGTCACAGCATCACACTCACCAACCTTCATCTATGGCTTGGTTGTGATGATATTCTCAGCAGCTTTTTTCTAATCTGTTGGTCCAATTGTGTATTGTTCTTCCTGTCTAATTCTTGGTCTATTGTTTTTCCTGGCTTATTCTTGGACTTTTTATTCATCACTACAGTATGGTTTACTTTGGTAGCTGGATCTTCAACAGCATTGTAGTTTAGCTCATTGAGCAAAAATCAATGCTATGGAACTTTCCTGTTCTGTGTCAGAGTTATGTGCCAACTGTCTGGATTCACTACAACATCTCTTCGTTTATCACTGATTCTCGATTTGTTATTGCATTGTTATTAGCCTCTAGATTTTTGTTATTCTATCTTAACATCACATCATTGTTATCAGCTGTTAACAAATCATCATCGTCAAGCACTTTGAATAGAATCTTCTCTATTTGATCAGCAGATAACCGTTTCATAGCTTTTGTGCTGACCGTGAGGTGGTGGTTTTGGGCGACTTCAACCTGCCTTCCTTGGCTTGGCCTTTTGAGAATGTTCTTGATGTTTACGTACGCCCGGTAGATATGTCTTTTTTGGACTGTTTCCTCTCTGTTGGTTTGACACAGTGGGTGACTGAGAGCACTTTTCTTGCTGGTGGTTCCATTTTGGACCTTTTCCTGACGTCCGAGTTGGATAGGGTGGGTAGTGTTGAGGTGCTCTCTCCGTTTCCTCGTTGTATGCACTCTCCTGTTGTGTGCGATTATCTTTTCCATGTGGAACTGGACCAAGATGTTGACTTTTTTCAAGGAGGAAGGTACCTCTGGCATAGG
>SDVV010017322.1:0-14017 GCA_016164225.1 Gammarus roeselii | reverse complement strand
CCAAGTGGTTAGCGTATCCGAATGCAGTGCCAGCCTTTGGTGCTGCACGTTGCGAGTTCGAGCCTCTGCATGGACGCGGCGGTCTTGTGGCTGGCGGGGAGATTGCGCCTCTCCCCTCTGTGTCAGCCTAACATAGCCACCCTCCTAATTAGGGGGAAACGGGTGTATGTCTATACATACATATATTTATACACTACATATGGATACAGTGGAGGTTTGAGAGCGATTGGAGTAACGATTTTCGAGAAGTCGCCTCATGAAGTTGACGTTTCGTGACACAGCTTTGCGCAGAGGCAATATCGTAACTAATAGGACAACTAACTGAGTTTGAAATTAACATCGCATACTGTTCTTTGCATCTAAGGTCCTAAGTTTCCAGGGTATAAAAGCTCATTTCTTGCTGTATCAAAACAAGAGCCGGTCACCGCTCTAAGCCAAATATCGCTCAGAGACCGAATATCGTCTCGTAAAGGTTAAAGTTTTAAACTTGATTGGAGAGATCGATTATAATCTCTTTAGAGCGAGAGCAATAGGACACCTCAGAGGGATACCCCCTGGGGGTATCCCAGGCTCACTCGCCTTCCCGTGGCGTCCTCAGTAACCCCAAAATTTTATTTGTCCTTTTGTGTATATATATTTTGATTTAAAATATTCCTCCACCGTCCCTTCCTTTCAGTTTGTAGCTGCACCCCCCTCCTTGGTGCACAAAGAGGTGAACCAATCCCCCCCCCCTCACTGACCCACTGACACCGGAGTTTGTGAATTTAGAATCGAAACCAAATGAAAAAAAAAATGTTGAAAAAAATGTTATAAAAACAAAATTCTAAAAAAATAATATTCAAGATCAATTTTTACAAGTAAATATTTAAGGATAAGGTTAGTGTATATATTCGTATATACAGTAGAAATAAATGGGAAGAAGGCCCCACCTTCAGTATCCAGAACCCCGGGTAGAAACCGGGGATCAAATAATGGGCAAGACTATGCCCTATCGGAGAGGGGCTGACGGCCCCTCCAGAGCGTCGCACTCAAACCTGCCTGCGAGAAAGAATGACGAACCCTTCATAAGTTCCTTATCGACAGGAAACCTGACTCAGGTCGTAGTCGATGACACAAAATAACGCTTCTTGAAGGTGGACGCGAATATAATTGGAATGCAGAATGCCCTGGGCAAGATAAGCAAGATGATGGGCCTTCTCGAGCTGGAGACTGAGAACTTTTCGGCGCCCTCCAATGAAGTCGGTGAACGCCTCACTAAACTCGAGAACCTTTTTGCAACTATGAATACCCGACTGGATGAGCTGATGAAAAGGATAGAGGCCAGGGAAGCCGTAACCTGTTCGTGTGCTTCCGCCTCTGACCTCTCTGATAACATCGCTCGCCTCCCAGCCGAAACTCATATCGTCCAAACACCAAGAAACGTAAATAGGAGACAACACACTCGATTTGATGACCACAACCTATTCAACAATGGCCCTAAATTTCCCCAACGCTGGAAAAATACATTTGATGTCAATGACAGACCGGATATTTGCCCATATAAACTACGAGAAGAACTGGGCTTCATGACTGGCCGTCCAATGGTCAACATCACCGCCAGCGGTGACGATAGCCTCATCATTAAAGTAGACACAAAACTTCAAAGTGACACTATACTCTCCAAAAACAGAATATGCGAAAAGTCTTGCGAAATCATACCTCACCCAAATTTTTCCATGAGTTCAGGCCTGATTTACATCGAGGGTCTCCCGAGTGATGAAGCCGACGAGTTCATCACCGGACTCGTCCAATACGATGAATGTATAGTTGAAGCGAAAATAGCACAAAAATAAACACCAATACGGCCCTTCTGCTTAAATTCAATTGCCCCACCCCACCTAACTACATAGACATACGTTTCTTTGTCGCCAAAACCAAGATTAAGCCCTTCAAAAGACGTCCGATGCGATGCTATAAATGCCAGAAATACGGACACACAAGCAGAGATTTTCACGGTAAGCAAAGATGCTCACACTGCTGCCAAAACGACCACGATAAACGAGACGATCCCTTGTCGTGCTCATCCGAAGAATCTCACTGCTTTTATTGCTGAGTAAACGGCCACCCTAAGGGACTGAGAGTGAGATCTTGCCCCCTGGACAAGACTGAGAGGGAGATCGTGCAATACCAAACGGAGCACAAAGTCGTGCGACGAGACTGCGGCCGCGATTCGCTCCCCCCAGGCTGACCCTCCCAACCAGGAGAGAAGATCAGCATCATTCCCTACCCACTTCCTTATAATGCTTTTAGATAGCGGAGCAACTAAAGTTGCTCCCTCAATGAACCCATTCACCATGATGAACTCGCTCTTCAAACAACTGGGAGGCAGACATAAACCGACAGGGAAAGAAGTATCTGGCCCATGTCGTAGATATCGAGCAAAGCAACGCTATACAAAGGATTAACAAACTAGACAAACACAAAGTAACTGTCGAAATACATCCGTTCCTCAACGTTACGAGACAAATTATATACACTTCCAACTACACCCCTAAAACTGACCTAAGCGCTTTTGATAATAACAATAATAATGATAATAATAATAATACACTTTAATAAAAACCATCAATGGCATAGAAGTACATTTGATACAAAACTTATTATAATAGAAATATGAAAGATCCGCCAGTTTACTAAGCCAGAAGCGTCAAATCAGGAAGCACATTAGAAACAAAAAAAAATCCTAACGGACACATATTGTCTTCCTTCTAGTGTGTACAGTATTTCTCTCCAACGTCCTAACATTGACGACCCAGCGAGCGCATCGCTGGCGCAGATTGAAATGAGGATTTTATTGTTAGAAGCCATTACTCTGGCCATGAGGCTGTGTGCCGATTTACGAAAAAGCACTTTAATGTGATCCGATGCGTTCTCTGCAAATACTCGGCTTGCGGATGTCAAACGTGGGACCTGCATCAGTCGACGAAAGGTGTCATTATAGTTCACTGTCAGCTCTCTCATATTGTATTGACAGGAATCTCTCCACAGTGCATTGCAGTAAACTGGGTAACAGTATGATTTGTAAAGCAGTGTTTTTGCTTCCTTTGGTGCAAATGAGAACTTCCGTATTAGCATGTTACCAACGGAATTTTGTCGCCTGGTCTGCTTCTGCTCAGCAACATCCTTATCATCAGTGCAATCTGCAGAAACAATATGCCCGAGATACTGAAATTCGTCCACAAAATACAGTGTAACACCATCTAACTTAACATCAGTCAAGAGGTAACGCTTAGGACCTTTTAGCCTGACCAACATACACACAGTTTTTGAGGTGTTATACACAATATCACAGGGCCGAGCAAAATTACTTCAAATATCTATAAGCTTCTGCAATGGCGTAAAGAGATAGACCTATTAACACCATATCATTGACATAGCTAAGATTATTAACACAGCAATTGGCAACATGACATCCTACGTTCTCCCTTCCAAATAGTAAATTCAGATCATCAGGGTAAACATTATACAACAATGGTGACAATTGACCTTGTCTAATTCTATTGATACAATGATAGGAAGCTGATTTTCAGCTACCCCACCGCACAAGAAATTCCTGCTCGCTGCACCAGAACACGAGCAACTCTACGATATGAGTAGGGGCTCCCCTATCAATTAGTTTCCTGAACGAAGTCCAGTGATTTACTCTATCAAACGCTTTCTTTGCCTCTAAGAAGCACATAAAGACAGGAGGTCCCTACTTCTGTAGTAATCTACTGTTTGTTTCAAAGCAAAAATCGCCATTTCCGTACCATGGCCCTCCTTGAAACCAAACAAATACGCTTGCAATCTTGCCAGAATGATCTGCTCGAAAACTTTGCAGATTGAGGCTGCAATAGCAATGGGGCGGTAATTATTTATGTCAGACGGGTCATTCGTTTTACATTTTAGAAGCGGAATAACAATTACATGCCTTACATCCCTGGGCAACTGCTTGGCTCGCATGCAGCCAGAGAGGAAGATAGCTAACACCGTAATCAATCTGTGAGAGGCACGCTTATACACTTCTCCAGGAATATCATCATTACCAGCAGCCTTGTTATTTTTTAATCCTCTTACAATGGCCCTGACCTCGGCAACACTGATTGTTTCGTCTACAACCGGAATATTGCTAATGGCTCCTTGAACCCACTCTCTATTTTCATCCGTGGCAACAGAGTTTGCAATATCGCGAAAGGCCCCCCCCTCCCTAAGTGCTCGCAATGTTATCAATGCCCGCCACTCCTGCAACAGTGAGTGGAAGTGATTCTTTCTTGGGGTTAAGTGCTCGAATTTCTTTCCAAAAATCCTTGCATTTACCTTCACTCAACTTTGAAAGATGTGCCTGCACTCGTAATTGTTGTTCATTTTCTCTATGAAACGCAAGTTCTCTACGAAAACGGGATTTGGCTATTCTCATTGCCACTGCAAGTTGACCCCCTCGAGGCTCTCCTGCAACATTCCACTGAAACACAGCGTCCCTTACAGGATAATTCAATTCCTTTGCCCGTTCATTCGACCCAGGTACATTGTATTTACTCGGTTCCCTCATTCCAAAAATTCGTCGACCAGCAATTAGGATACACTGTCTCATGCAACCATGCGGTCATTCAGTCGTTCATTGTCGGCTGCTTCACTCATTCCGAGCAGCCTATCAGGAATGTGTGAAAGAAGGGTATCAAGTTCAACACAGAATCGATCCGTTGTAACTTTGTCCTCAAAGTTCCATTCAATTGCTTTCACCTCGCAAGGATCAACTTGCTTGCAGGTGGATAGAGAATCATGATAACCATGAGCGGACGTATCAGGCGGGAGAAGCCGAGTGTCCTGAAACGACAAATTATATTCAGAAAAAAGCACTTCAATTTCAACAAACCTGGGCGTGTGTGGCGAGGCATTGAATTCTCCCAAAACTTATTTGCTGTTCTTCTCGACTCTCCATGATACTACCAAGAACACCCATACAGTTTGATTACTCTTCGAGATAATCATTCGAGTTTACTGGGAAGTACACATTTAAGAACAGAACAGAGGTCCCACAGAATGTAACGCTCGAGCCCAGGATTCTATCGCAATCGTACTGTCTAATCTTGATAATTGGGCTCAAAGATCGTTGCCAAATGAATGTTAGTCCTTCAAATAGCCTGCTCACTCTGAATTCATTGGACACATTGATCGAAGAAATTGAAAATGAGCAAATATCTTCACCCAACGAGGAAGGTAAGTTAATCTGCCATGGGTGCAACCCCGTCTCCTGCAGGCCTACCAAATCTGCTTGCTTGCATACATCAGCCACACGCCCTTCGCAATTACCTGCCAATCCGAAACAATTGAGAGAGGCGATACGAATTGTTCCTCTCCTACTGTGTTGTGACTCCATCACGAGGCTTCTTACTGCGGCACTGCATTCCCGAGTCCTTCGCTGGCTTTCCTCGCGCTGGCCTTAATCTTTTCGGTTCGCGTTTTGACGGCAATTTCGCTCTGCATCGGGTCGATCATAGTCTCGTGGCAAACGGGCATTTTTCCCGATAAATTGCAAACGGGTGCCTGTTTCCCAAATGTCTTCAACAAACAGCGTCGATTCTAAATGCTTAGCATCCCCATATATTTCAAAAGGAAACGTGTTCCCCTTAGTACTAAGACGCTTCTTGCACTTAAACGGCACTTCTCCTAAGTGCCGTGTGAGGATTTCAATCATCCGTTGCAGGGGAAACTTGCTTCTATGGTACGGCAATGACACGAATAGTTTCGCAATGCCCCTGGGTGCGGTGCTCTTATGTACTGTGCGACCATTCCCAATTTTCAAATTGGGATTATTCCTCGCCGCTTTCTTATTCTTTCTCAGAGCTGAAACATCGAGAAATTCTTGTTGATTGCTCGGAAGTGCGTCATCCGTTTCACTTGCTTTAGAAGATATACTTAATCTAGGGATATTCATCTGCAGTGTTTCGCTGTATTTTGGTTTGCTGGAGTCAGGAGGGATAGGAGTGACAAATCTTGGTGGTGATGGTATTGCAGCAGGTTTAGCTAAGAATTACGGAGTCACCAAGGTATCTCTAGCAAAGTGCATCAAACCACGGAACACCCACACCATTGCATATCAAATCATTTTCCCAGGACGCGACACACCAGAATTCATAGTAATCCCGGGCGAACAAAGGAAAACCAAAACTTACCCAGTAGCGATATGGCCTGCAATGTGCAAAAAATGCATGGAATACGGCCACGTCATTAAATACTGCCAGGCATACATACCCCAACGCTGTAAGAGGTGCGCCGGCGAGCATGACTGAAAGGACTGCTTAGCCCGCCAACCTAAATGCTACCACTGCTCATACCTCCATGAGGCAGGCGACCACGACTGCCCAAAGCAGATGGACCAAAAAGCAATGATAATCATACAAAATGACCGCAGAGTCACACGAAAACTAGTCAGCCAAATTTTTTACGACGAAAACCCAAACTGCCGTAATTTAAATTACGCCAAAGCAGTTAAATCCACAACTAAGTCTACCCCATCAGACAACACTCGCGTACAGTTAACACAAACTATTACCATGACCCCAACACCCCTCCCCAGTACTAACATTACCACAATCAACGTAGCGACCGCCCTCGAAATAGAGGCGGGCGCCCCAAGCAATGAATCCACCAGTGCCTAGGAAAGCACTGTGATGGATGCTGCCACAGTGGGCCACAAAGAGAGGTCCACTAACACCAAAACCATAAGGCAGAGGAACGAAGATTCCTCCGACAACGACCGCGGGGTACACGACGCCCTCTCGCCACGAAGCGAAAAGATTAGCAGCATCCAACGAACCACGGCTCACTTTGATCAGAGCGTTGAACGACTACTGACCGTCTTAACTGCGACCACACCCGCAAAAACCTAAGTGAGGTATTCAACCCTCAGCTAACATGCCCAACACCAGAGCATCTCACAAGTGAGAACGACCATTGCCTGCGAGAGGATGCGTTGGAAATCTAAAACGAAGAACTGATTCACGAAACCACTGATTGACCATGCACCGCACTACTCAAATATCCCAAAGACGACTACTCAGCCCATCATAATGTTAGAAAAACTCCATAGAAGAGAAACGCGCTCGCTCAAGAAGCAAACACAAAGATCGTACTCTTTCGTCTTCCTCCTCCTAGGAGATGTTCTACAGGAAGCGGACGCTCATGCGAACGCTCTCGATCTAGGACACCTACGCCTCACAAACACGAACACCACGAAAATTCCTACAAACCACGCAACCGCTCCAGACCATCAAGATCTGAGCATGAAACAGATCTGAAATGAACAACAGTACAATACTTCAGTGGAATTGCCAGGGACTTAGAAGCAAGATAGAGGAATTATTATCGCTAATCTCCACCATTAAACCTTTGGTGATAGGCCTCCAGGAGATCAAACTCCTTGACATAGCCACCTTCACAATCCCTCAATATGTCATACACCGTCGCGAAGGTCACAATAATGTGACTGCACACAGCGGAGTGGCACTTATTATCCATCAAAGCATACCTCACCACCTCCTCCCTCTGAGAACAGAAATCCAAGCTGTCGCAGTGAAGATATGTATCTCAAGACCAATTATACTGGTATCTATCTAGTCGCCATGAAACCACGACCTCATGGAGGCACTAATGACTGATCTGCTTAACTAACTGCGTCATCCCGTACTCCTCCATGGAAACTTCAACAGCTACCACGAAGTGTGGGGATGCGTGAGATCAGACCCCAGGGGAGTGGTAATGGCCAACACCATATACACTCACAACCTGGTCCTTCTCAACGACGGACAACCCACTCGAATCACCCTCGAAAGTGAAACTGCCTTCGATTTATCAATCTGTTCCCCCACTTTATCACCCCAATTTGTTTTGGGAGTCCTGCCTCCAACACATGACAGTAATCACAACCCAGTGATTATATCGCTCCTTACTAACCGACCAAACAATCCCGACGCACAGGAACTTCGATTCAACTACCAGGAAGCCAGCAGGGAGGAATATTTAACACATGTCGCATGGGACGATGTGGAACGCCTTCCCGAAGACATTTCAGAGCGTGACCTTGTCATACATCTATACGAGAAATTCCAAAGTGCAGCTGTCGCATGTATTCCTCAATATTTACCCTCAACTTTTCCCAGAACCTTGGTGGTGCACGGAGGTACAAGAAGCAATGGACCAGCTTGTAAGGATGCATGTACGGGGCCTTCCGCCGCGCACGTTCCCCCAGGAACCGAGTAACCTGGAAAAGGGAAACTTCCGTTTTTCGCAAACTTAGCGTGGAGAAGAAGCAAGAAAGCTGGACCCAATTAGTTAACACAATAAATCGAAACACCCCTCTTTCCCAAGTGCGGGGAAACATTAGACGTATCCATGGTCGCCCCTAGCGACCTATCCACAAACTGTCGGACGGAGACACTGTTTATTCTTCATACGCAGACATCGCGGACAAACTATAGCTCCGACTTTCAGCTGATATTGCAATCAACAAATTATACGGCTTCTTTCGAAGATCCTAAGAGAAAGTGAGCATGTTGACTTCACTTCCGCAAATGAAGAATTCTACAACAAACTTTTCTCCCTCCATGAACTACAGTATGCTATCGACCACACTCGTGATACCTCGACCGGGCAGGACCGAGTGCACATCAATATGATCAAACACCTTCCTGACAGCGCTCTCAAGCACCTATTAAATGTGTTCAATTCGTTGTTTTCAAATTCATTCTGTCCCAATCAATTGCGGGAATCCGTAATTATCCCGATACCCAAGCCCAGAAAATGTCACAGCGACCCGCATAACTATCGTCCCATTGCCCTAACTAGCGTCCTATGTTGAACCATGGAAAGAATGATAAGCTCACGCCTAGTCGACTACCTTATAATGCATGCCGGCCTTAACAACATCCAGTGCGGTGGCCGTAAGCGCCACTCTACAACGGACCACCTCGTACGACTAGAATCAGACATTAGACAGACCGTCCGAAGAGAACATGTGGTTTCCATATTTTTTGACGTTGAAAAAGCATACGACACTACGTGAAAATGCGGGATCATGAAGGATCTCCACCGGAAAGGTTTGAGACGCCGCCTACCACATTTCATCCACCAATTTCTACAAAACCGCACCTTCAAAGTCAAGGTTGGCGACACTCAGTCTCGTCATATCCGCAAGAAATGGGCATCCCCTAAGGGAAGCATCCTCAGTGTCACTCTTTTTATAGTCAAATTCGATCAGTTAGCCGACATTTTCCCCCGAGACGGAAGCCTGCTCTCATCACTATACGTGGACGACCTACAAATAAGCTACAGACACCCCAGCCTCATAACAATTCTATATGAACTCTAGAAAAGCCTAAGCCTAGTTGGAAACTGGGATTCTCTAAACAGATTCCGATTCTCGCCTTCTAAAACTAAAAGCATGCACTTTACCCTCGTGCCCGGTTTACACCTGAAACCAGCCCTAACGCTGCACAACACACCTCTAGTATACGAAGAAACGATAAAATTCCTGGGTCTTGGGTGGGACACTAAACTCACGTGGCGACCCCACATCGCAGCCCTGTCGACTCGCTGCAGAAGGTCGACGGGACTTATCGAATCGGTAACATCCCTGAAGTTCGGTGCCGACATGGACACCGGAATGACGTTGTTCAGAGCAAAAGTACGATTGCGCATGGACTACGGAGCCGTTGTCTACGGATCCGCAGCCAAAACTACTCTCGATCATCGCAAACAATGCTTTGCGTATCACAACCAGCGCGTTCCACTCCCCCCTTCCCCTCCCCAATCGAATCTCTCAACGAGCTCGCTAACGAACTTCCACTTCCGCTCCGGCGAGACAAACTTTCACTACAATACTATTTTAAGACCAGAAGTCTTATCAACAACCCAGCAATCAGCCATATCACCAACATATCCGATAAGAGCCTTTTTGCGGCTGAATAGAATATGTGCCCACCGTTTTCCCTACGTGTGGACAACCTGCTGACCTCTCTAAACATCAATCGTGAAGCTATTAAGCCTTCATTTTTCTACCGAATCCTTCAAATTAACACACCAACATGGATGATCAACCCACCACCGGTCAACCTAGACCTGCAAATGTACCCTAAAGCAACTACTCCAACCAACACGTACCGGCAGGAATTCCTGAGACTACTCAAGGAAGAATATTTAGAGCACCGCCACATACGCACTGACGGCTCCGAAACCGCGGACGGAGTGGGATCTGCCGCTGTGTGCGGGGACACCCCACTCTCGGCCACCCTCCCACAAGAGGCCTCCGTATTCTCTGCGGAGCTCCACGCACTCGAACTAGCTGTCTCTATTGCAAAAACACATCGCTTCCCCAAAAACGTCGTATTCTCAGACAGTCTGAGTGTCCTCACCCAGCTTTAAACACTGCACTACGAACATCCCGTTCTATGTAAAACGCAGCACGATCTCTGTGATGTGCGTGACGGGTCAGGCAGTGGAATTCTGCTGGATCCCCGGGCACGCGGGAATAAGAGGAAATGAACTTGCGGACTCGCTAAACTGGCATCTACTCACCAAGAACAATTTTTTGCAACACATTACCGGGATTTGTTCCCTATCATCAACTCCCATATAACATCCCGATGGGATGAAATGTGGCAACAGAGTGGACAAAAAATGTTTTCAGTCCAACCCTCAGTCTGAGAATGGGAAACAATGTTTACCAGCAAAAAAAACAAGTGTTCGTCAACCGCTTGTGCTCGGGACACACGTGGATAACTCACAACCACACGATGGATGTCGACATAGGACCAACTGCACCACCTTACTCCTGTGGCCACCAAGTGGCTATCAGCGTGAAACACTTACTGATGGATTGCAACGTACTCGCGGCAGCCCGACGAACGTTCTTAAATCCCCCGTGCAACCTACAAAGCCTACTCACTGACCCAACCTGCCGTAAAATGCTTATCGCTTTCGGAAAACACACCGGACTATACGGAGCTGTCTGAACCCCAAACACCTGTGCAAGTGAGGCGGTCTTTCAACCCCATCACGCACAGATATATCAATACATTTACGAAGATACGCGTTAAATCTTTACTCTCTTGTGCGCCAATACGCGAATATGCCACAATTTAAATATGTACTTGGTTTCATCTTGACAAGACTACTATTTTCGCACGCGAGGCCTTGCAAACTTACCTGAATCAATGACGGTCGTACCATACGGGGGAGCCTATTATGACTCATGTTGAGGCTCCGGTGGAAATGAGGCTCAAATCAAATCATTAACATATTTCAATAATACTTTCTTCTAGAAATCGGGTTACAACGTCGTTAACCGTCAACTTTTGAGATCCTCTTGTCCAATCGTTCTCAAGTTTTTCCTATATTTATGTTCTTTGTATCCACATGTGTCACAAGTCTCTTAGGCATGACACTGGGCCACAATATAAAGTGGGGACTTCACATGACGATGGAACGCTTGTACGGAAAAAGTTACGTTGTATGAAAACGGCTCTAATCGCCTTAGTTTTAGCAGAATGGATGTTTCATATATGCTTACATGTTCATTTCCACATGGAAATATTTATTTTGTATTTCAAATGTACCATAACAATCGTATTAGCGTGCGATATGCAAATATAAACAACTGGCATCGACGCACCACCACAGCGACCTGTTTCGTGGCTGCTGATTAGTCTACGACATGTGAATGTAGTTCGACGAACATATACATTAGGTTTAAAATAAAACAGTTATGTAAAAAATTGTCTGATTAACACTCGGAAATCATGAATGGCTGTGTGCAATAGTCGAACCATTCTACGTTTTGCATCAAGCGCAGGGCAACAGCGCCTGCAGTGTGCACTGGTCAGACGCTTCTAAGCTTTGCCCGTGACTCACGTTGAGGCTCCAACGGAAATGAGGCCCAACTCGAATTTAAGCTTTGTATCAAGCGTCTTTACTGTGCACTGGTCAGGCACTTCAAAGCATTGTATCAAACGCAGGCTATCAGTGCGTGCATTGTGTACCGGCCTTCAAAGCTTTGTTTCGGGTGGGTGGATGCTTATTCCTTTTATAGATCATTAACACTTTATTTTAGTCTTTTACTATTTCTTATTTCTTAGGCTGTATTATTTATCTCTGCCCTTTTTTCAGGTTGATAAATTTTGCAGTGCTTATTATTTATCGAGGTTGGTTGAGACTAGGTGACCCAGGGAATGGGGGTACTCGGGGGACCTAGGGGTTTCGGGAACCCGGGGGACTTGGAAGACCAGGAGGATTTAGGGGGACCCACTTTGACCCTTCTGGAGCCCTTTCGGACACCCTTCAGACCCTTTGGGACCCAAAATGAGTCGAGCCGAAATGAGTCGAGACAAGCCCAGATGAGCTGAGACGAGGGGACTCGAGGGACCCGGAGAGCTCGGGAGACCCGGGGGACTTGGGTTATCCTCCGGGACCCATCCGGCTCTTTCGGGACCCAAAGGACTTCTGCCCCTCCCCCACCTTATCCTCCTAAGCAATAAGTGTAATGTAAATAATCTGAGCAGTTTATCAGCCCATGACGAACCTGCTCTTTCTTCCTTCTTCGCGAGCCACAGTTTTGCCATCTTGAACAATGCTTATGTATTTGTGTTAGTGATTTTGTGAATACGTGTCTTTTCAGTCTGTGCTTGCTCGTACGCGCACGGACCATTTGTGATTTCTGTGGTTGACGTGGACCGCGTAGCTATAACCTTGTGATGTGTTGCGGTTGAAGTTGATCTAATCCGTGAAGCCGTAGACATTGTAACAATTTCGACGATACTATCTGTGCGCACTGGCGCGCGAACATATTACTCTCGAGGTTCTGAGGGGTTGGAGGCGGGGATTTGTTTTGTCCGAGTCTTTATCTTACCTAAATTAATGAATTATACTCTAACTGAACTAGACCGCGTAGCTGTAGACATTGTGTTGGGTTGCTGTCCGAGCTTACTTTTTCCGTGTAGCCGTAAACCTTGTACCAGTTTCAACGATGCTACCTGTACGCACTAGCGTGCATACATATTACTCTTGAAGTTCTAAATTAGTAATAGCGGAGATCCGTTTCATCTAAATGTTTTTCTTGTGCACACCAGCGTGCGTCTGACATGACTGATATTTTCAAAGTGTTCTAACCTCGATAACGTTGTTTTTCTCGCCGTAGAGGTGTGCGAGCCTACTGGAATCCATGCTCGTCGAGTCTTACGGAGGAGCCTGTTATGATTCTCGTTGAGGCTCCGGTCGAAAATTGGGGTGGATGGATGATTATTGATTTTAAAGATTACTAACACTTTATTTTAGTATTTTTTCTTGCTTGGGCTCTATTATTTTTCAATGCCCTTTTTCATGGTGATAAATTTTGAATTGGTTATTATTATTATATGTATCGAGGTTGGTTGAGACAAGGTGACCCAGGGAGAGGAGGTTTTCGTGGGACTCGCGGGACTCGAGGACCCGGGGTTTCGAGAACCCGGGGAACTTAGGAAACCAGTTGGATTTGGAGGGGTCCACTTGGACCTTTCTGGGGCCCTTTGGGACACCCCTGAGACCCGTTAGGACCCTATTGAGAAACTATGGGACCCTTTAGAGGCCCCTCTGAATCCTGGAACCTCTGCTCCCCCCTCCCAGCGCTGTAAAACTCATACACAGAAAAATGTTTATGTGAGATGCTTGAGTAGAACAATTAACCATTATAATGCGCAGATTGTTGGCGCAGAGGGCGAGGGTCGCGTCGAGGCTGATTGAGGTGCGTCGAGATCAGTCGAAACATGTTGAGGCGAGTCGAGTTTGTCGCGACGAGCCGAAATGATTCGATACAAGCCGAAATGAGCTGAGGCGAGGGGTCACGGGGGACTCGGGAGCTCGGGAAGACCCGAGGGACATGGGCCACCCTCCGGGATTCATAGGGCTCTTTTGCGACCCAAGGGACCAATGCCCTCCCCCCCCCTATCCCCTTGAACAATCAGTGCGAAAC
>SDVV010017321.1:0-14018 GCA_016164225.1 Gammarus roeselii | reverse complement strand
ACATAATATATTCTGATATTGTATAAATAACTAACAAATTGCATTGAAGATGGAAATTCAACAGAGAACCTACAAAACTGAAAGACCTATACTGAATCTCACGAGATGAAACAAAGCAAGGAGATTAATTCTCTACCATACCCAAAACATACATTAGAAACGTGATGAATGAGAATGAACTAGCATGTAACCAAACAAACAAGAAATGTGTATAAGATACCAAGACATGCAGGCGACGTAACTGAAACCTAAAGTAAATACGGTATAGTACACACAAAATATAATGAAATTACCCACAACATCTGTCCATAACAGGGATAAATTAACATCTCTTTACCGAAAGTAACTACGGCTAAATCGTAACAGATGTGTCATATATACATATAAAACTACCACAATGATGCAAAAACCTACCCCCTTATGCCTGAAATAATGTGGAAGCTGCAAGCCTATAATACCCAGAATGCATAAAACTGTATGAGTTAACTGATCGAAATTCCAAAAAACTGCGCAAATTCAACATAAATCAATCGATCATTACTAGGTATACATAACATAATATTTTAACTTACAGTAAATCCATTTCGTTCATGTATTTTCGCTAATGGAAAATGCGTCAATGGAATACTGATATAACAGATTCAAAACTAGGTAAGGCAATATGGGGTAGATAGAATCTCGACCGTAGGGGCTGCATCATCTCACAATACAGACCTAAACTCGCCAATAATCAGACAAAAAAAAACATGCTATTCCTGTAGATAATATATACATATGAGATAAATAGATGGGAACCACAGAACTTTGCCTGCAATCCTACCTTCAGGCTGGTACAAACAGGACCATTCGCACACTAAGGCTGGAAATTGAGTTATAAGACATACCTACCATAATAATCCTATAAAAGAATATATAGTGATGAATGAACAAAACATACAAATATATGCCAAGCCTCCACCGCTACGAACCCAACCAAGCATCGATTGAGTCAATTATACCACAACTAGATAAGAAAACACACGTATATGTCCACAGAAAAAAAATATATAAAACAATAAACCAGTCATAAATATATAACGATATATACACTCACAACGTAGCAAACGTGACACGGAAACAAATTTATAAGACAAGAAACAGGTAAGAGCAAACTCAGATAATCATCCAGGAGCGCATCCAACTTTTGTCTCCCCATCAGAAATTTGAAATAACACTAATCCTACCAAAACCGAATAAATATACGTATATAGCGAGAAGCCGTTAGTGATCAATTATACTCCACTACAACCATCCAACAACGAAAAAGGTTATAAATAAATACAAAGAAGATCATAAATACATTACAAATTAAATGTTCATAACATTAACCTTGCCAATCAAGGCCGTAAGCCTGCTTCCATCCCGCCATTCCCCCCTTCCATCCCCCCCTCCCCCGTCCGTTAGCTGACTCGGGCACATAACCAGTTCCGGTACCCTGCCCCGCCCTCGTTTCTGCGCTAACCTCCGTACAAACCGGTTGAGTCAAGGTTTTGCATGCATCGCGTCCCACCAAAATGACTATAGAAAGCGGTTTTCGGTGATATACCTACTACTGTTGCGTATCCTTAACGGTTCTGGAAATTATAGTCAAATGACTATTAGGTAATGGCAAACGTTGATTCTTTTTATTTCATTTCTACCGTTATCCGGTTTCTATTGCTGCCTTTGGAAATACAGATAGAACCAAGATTATTATCCTGAGCTCCCGACAATTTCGTAGTTGACTGAGTGCGCAAAAATGCGTGTGCGCACTTTTGTTTTGAAACGCGGCGACAAGTTAAACACTTCTGAAGATAGCAAGACCAAAATATATCGGGATCATATGCACGAGAGTGCAGGAATAAGCATGTTCTTATTTGCTACATAGAATAAGCAAACCCAAGGCGTAACCTAATACATAATCCGATACAATTGCACCCTTGAATAAAAGTGTATTCCAGATTTATAGTATACTTTGAATTAAACCTGAACACCATGGGGTTTCTCGTGATTATATGATATATCATTAGTATTTATTTTGCCGAAAGCTACGTACTGAGACACATGGATACAAAGTAGAGAAAGTTGAACTCATTGAACACACTGTGTTAGGCGTTCAAGATTTGTCACAGCCTGAAGTAACAAAGTTTTGAAAGTACAGAAATACTTTCCAAATTCCTCACAACACGTCGTAACAATCTGAGCACACGGTAAACTACTTCCTATAAGTTTCACAACATGATATAGTACACAAAGCCGTGTATCGCTACAAGCCGTTCAGTGCTTCATGCCGAATGCCATTTCATGTCGTATATTACATCATACCTTAAACACCTCCAGCCATTCAATTATCCCTACTGTGCTGCAGTGTTCCATGCAATATATTGGTACCTGCGGGAGAGCGATCCACGAGTAAAGTGGTACTATATGTCTATGCCATATGTCGCTAAGTTCTCATTTCTCTATGCAGAAAAATGCTCATGACGTGGAGTTCTTGAAAACCCGTTCCCCAAGATTTGCCATGTCCCTGCTCCTGTATACATGGGGAGCTGGATTTGTTCTGTCTCGGCTTCTGTACATGAGGGGGGCACACGGCACGCTGTACCGAGCGTGCCGTGTTGGCACACGCCTTCGGTTCTGGACTCATTAGCAGCGTCACTAAGTTGGACTATAATGGTGAGGATGAGAGTTGTCTGTATAGCCCTATCCAGATAGCTGTCACCATTTATTCGGGTCACCCCGAAAAGTCTCGTGCACTTTACCTTTATTAAATAAAAATCAATATCCGGTGAAAAATTACTGGTTGCCATGCAGATGGCGAACTTTGAGGCAATCCCAGTTGTGTAATACTTCTTATATTTATATTAAACCCAAACGATATATTGAATATATTGTATATTAAACCCAATGAATATATTGTATATTAAACCCAATGAATATATTGCATATTAAACCCAATGAATATATTGCATATTAAACCCAATGAATATATTGCATAATAAACCCAATGAATATATTGCATATTAAACCCAATGAATATATTGCATATTAAATCCAATGAATATATTGCATATTAAACCCAATGAATATATTGCATGTTAAACCCAATGAATATTTTGCCTTTATTTAAACCCAAGGATTAATTTCATAATTCAAGATTTTCTATATTTAAACACATTGTATTTCTACGCTTTTTTGTCCAAAACAGTTTCCTAAAAGACGCTGACATGTTTGGCCCATCATTGGTGCGAAGACTCGTCAGGATAACCTGTTAAAAATGGTACCGTGTTTCTAAACGAGAAGCGGGATTCATTCATAATCTTATATACATATTTGAATAGAGCTAATAGAGCTATGAAAGGCATATATGACAGCGTTACCTCACGGTCGTATATTTGGTGTGTATTGAGTTTTTCCTATGATGTTCAGTCCCTATAATTCATTGTTTAAAGCATTAGAGTTGAGAAAATGGATTGACCCTGGCCGGCTTGCTGGACACTTGTCCGTCGATCTAATACAATTTTTCGCAGTAGATACCTCGAAAAAAAATACTGGAAGGACTGACGGGGCTTTGTCAAGCAATCACAGTTTTTTTCAGATTTGTGACGGTTGGGAGGAATCTAGAAACATTTGTGCATGGTTTGCCGATTTTGTTGCTTCCATTAAACTCAATTATATAAGTTTTTTTATAAACACATAATAGTTTATCACATAAATCCTGCATCAGTTGAGGAGCACCCATCATTCTGGACACGTAACCATCATTTATCCAGGTTACGGAGGCACCCTCACAGCGTATCATAATGTGATATATTCATTTCTTACTAATATGAGTAAATTGTTTATGCCATAGTGATATATACCACAGAAATTCAAGCTAACTACATCATTCCCTCTCATAATATGTTAGCATGTGTACGCAACATGTTCCTGTATGTGATGCGCATCACAGTAATGGTGGATTTCTGTACAACTTTGTAAATCTTATTCTGCATTTTCCAACAATTTTGAATAATGTGTATAATTACAATATCTCACTGTCATTACATCAAACTATGCCCGACAATTAAAATTGTCGCCGTTGAATGAGTTTTGCAATCGCCAAATCTCAAATACTAGTAGAAGCAACATCAGATCTCTCCATTTGGGTAAGGAACTCAGGAGCTTAAACATTCGTCTCAACAGGTATCCTCCCATCAATATCTGCCCTGTATTGAAGGTGTGTTACAGAGAAGATCAAAGCAAATGGCTCCATTTGAACAGATAATTCGCAGGTTTGATTGCCTCTGTTTGATCTTCTGACCATGAACAGCCAGCGATATTACACAAAGCCAGCTGCCAGTGTGAATCAAGCAACTCTATTTATTATTAACCAAACAAATATGAAAAGTGAATAAGATACTAAGACATGCAGGCGCATAACTGAAACATATAACAAATACGGTATAGTACATACAAAATCTAATGAAATTAGCATCAACTTCAGTCCTGCGAGTTGACAGCTTCAGGTGAGGAATAAATGATCGTCATTGATAAAGAACCCACAGACTGTCACTGGTACCAAGATTCAAGATAACACAAGAGAAGGGTGGCCGAAGTCATTACTTTTGTTTCGCTGAGATGCTCAAATTGAAATTTCATTGTGAAAAAGTTATGTTTTTCGTAAAATGATATCCCATGTATATATATGTATATATAATTATGTCAAAATGTATTGTCAATAAAAATAATATATCTAATAAATCTTTGTTTGCAATATCCTAAATTTAACTCGAATGAATTAGCATTGAAATTGTACTAAAACAGCTCTTGCCCCACGTTGAAAATGTGATAGATATTACGCTAATTGAAGTTGTACATAGATCCCTAAGCTATCAAAGATCTCATCAGGTGGAGGGTAGCCAAACGGTAAATGGTCTAGGACCCCTCCATCCAGTAAATCAACTTCTAAATGTTGAAGTATACATTTGCATGGGATCAATGACGAAAATTCCATATAGATGCATAATAGACTTGCACCTCATAAACATTCATTCCTCCAAAATATCTGACATTCAACTCTGAGTTCATGAGAATGCCGCTATTTTTTACTACGATACCATCCAAATCTATAACAAATTTCTAGACATATCTGATGCTATTTCTCTAGCAGAACAAAAAAAAACTGCAAGCCCGATGTACCATAACAATGAAGTCTACAATGCTTCACTAGGTCACTTCTCAGCAAACTATCACTGATAGAATACAAATTTCAAAGGAAACATCCAGTCACGTATAATACTTCTGACATATTTTGCATCTGATTCACCCATCGTCTCTGAACCACATCAAGCAATCTAAGTCACATCCTGGATATAACCAATAATGAGCCTGACATGAGTCTCCAGTTTAAAGGTTAACCCCGATATTGACACGGCAAAAATGCGGTAATCGTCTCTGTCTCAATACATGGACTTCTCCAAGAACCCCCAACAAAAAATCATTTGTACGATCAAACAAATAAATGACTGCTGGGACTAATGAAAAAGCGAAACGACCAACGAATACCCGAGTGAGATCATTAGCTTGCATCCAACGTGTTACAGTATGTTGCTTGCATGTCCGATGTCTCCGACCAGCAGCTAAAGGTAGCAAAACAGTAAATACTCATGTGAAATAATACCGTAAAACAAATACGAAGATAATCAGGATTGCGGTCGTATCGATAACCCACAAAAATACTACCTCCCGGGAACACTTTGGCGCGAAAAAATATGTAAGCAAGTCAACATGAACATGTTGTATCCTGTAAATGCTCATAGCCTATATTCAACATCAAGCTGGCATCAAGCATCTCACAACTAAAAAACTCCACCAAACAATCTCCGAAAATGAGACAAATAAAGCATAACTAGCTATACTCTTTTAGTATATTCCCATAGTTCCTGCATAACAACATCGATTATCCTAAAAATCAGGTTTGAGCAGTAAAAGTTTCTATTCAAGTGAGTCATTCAATAACAAACATAGTGATATATATCATGTCGTGCGAAATATTCCAATACAATCATATATAGCGTCGACAAGACCTAATAACCTACATCTATATAATCCGTTCGTAAGCAATCGTAAATGCAAGCAATCAGATACCGAAAGGAATCTGAAAGATGCCGTAAGAAAAACAATTCTCCAAGAGGATCATATATCTCGAGATAAGATCAATGTTTGACAGGGGAAATATAAAGATCATCAAGCTAATTACCATTTGCGGCTTGGACACCGCCTGATACCGGTCAAGCTCTCCCCTTTTCCTCACCCGTCACGGGCCGTCTCTATGTACTGTAAGTAACTCACTTGACCAGAATAGAACTAAATAAACATATATCTACATTGTCCGAGATATAAGTCAGACACACTAACAAATAATATACATCCTAACAAATACATCGGCCGACTCACAAAAAACTTGCGTTCTTGGTATCTTCATGAACCATCAGTAACTAACTTGATCACAAGATCAATTTGTCTTAACATATAACTACAATGTCCAAAAAATACAGCGACTAAGTCGTACACACTAAGAAATAACATACATCCTAACAAATACCTTTGATAAAAGGTTCGAAGATCCAGTCATCCTATATCTAATTCCTTCACTAAGCATATATGTTGTCCCTTATTAAGACCCATCTAATTCCTCCACAAAGCATATATGTAGTTCCTAATTAAGACCCATCTAATTCCTTCACAAAAGCATATATGTAGTCACTAATTAAGACCCATGTAATCCTTTCACAAAAGCTTATATGTTGTCACTAATTAACGCCTATCTAATTCCTTCACATCCGCGTTTTTGTGGCCCTAATTATCGGTTATCTAATTCATTCACATCCGCGTTTCGTAGTCCCTAATTATCGCCTAATTAATTCCTTCACATCCGTGTTTTGGTGGCCTTAATTATCGCCAATCTAATTCCTTCACATCCTCGTCATGTTGGTCCTAATTATCGCCTATCTAATTCCTTCACATCCGCGTCTTGGTGGCCCTAATTATCGCCTATCTAATTCCTTCACATCCGCGTCATGTTGGTCCTAATTATCGCCTATCTAATTCCTTCACATCCGCGTCTTGGTGGCCCTAATTATCGCCTATCTAATTTCTTCACATCCGCGTCTTGGTGGCCCTAATTATCGCCTATCTAATTCCTTCACATCCGCGTCTTGCTCCGGCTCTCTTATCCCTATCTAATTCCTTCACATCCACGTCATGCTCCGGCTCTTTTATTCCTATCTAATTTCTTCATATCCACGTCTTGGTGGTATATACACTCTTCACTTCAATCTTGGGGACACCTCCTTCCATTCGGTAGCGCTATTAGCCAACCGATCACTCAATATCATGACCACACCTTCTCGTGCCCTACCTTCCTCCACACCAGACTTTTTTCCACTTACAACACCAAACTCACACTCGCCCTTACCTTTCAACTCCGTCTCACTCAGCGCCAACACATCCAACTTCCTCCTCACAAACATCTTACCAATCTCCCTCCTCTTTACATCACTCGTACTACAGCCACGCACATTCAGCGACCCTAACAATAGGGTTCGGAGAGGCGTGTGCCTTTCTTCCCCCCACTCGTTTTGCCGTCTTTGAGGATAGGTTTTACAGAGAACGGGATTCCTAACCCCTTCGCTCCGCCCTTGTAGTCGCCTTTTACGAAACGCATGAGTTACGGTAGAACGATTCTACTCCCGGCTACGGGGCGCCCCTTTTAGTCGCCTTCTACGACACGCGGTGGATACGGTAGCAAGATGCTAAAACCCCGGCTACAAGGCCTCAATGAATGTAGGATACAAAAAATAAAAACGACCTAAAATAATTGAATAACTATACTGACTTTAAAGTTCATAGATAGTGTTGTGTTTTTATTTATTGTTACTTCGCAATCGTCTCCCAGGCTATGAAACGTCTACGGATATCCAATTATAATATCTAAATCAAATGAATTTATTGTGATAACAGTGAAATGGAAAAAAATAATTGCCTGATATATAAAGTTATATAATGGTAAATATATACAAATGAGCACTGTACTCTATTAACTATATCCTATGAAAAGTGATGTTGATAAAACATGATGTCTCTGGAGTCATGTAGGTGTTAGTAGGAGTGTCCACAGTGATACAAGTAGCGATTGCAACGACAGCCTTATGTTCCTGACCAATAACGTAGATAAAGAGATTTGCAACCAAATTTAATAGTAGTCCTAGTGATTTGGGTATACTTGGTTGCTTTGGGTGCTGTCCCATGGCCAACATACAGTAACAATGTCCTTTTCAGTGACACCCCAAAGCCAATTCGCATTTTGTAAGCGATCACGAGCAAGTTCTTGAAGACGTAGGTAAACGATGATCTCAGTGTTAGCTTGTCATTTTACCGCTCCTGCCGCACACGCGTCTACAAGTGTTAGGGGACAAGAACCGGTCTTTCAGACCGGGCGAATTCGTCTGAAGGTGAAGGGAAATCGTACCGCTAGCGATGATATGAAGTTTCATGTGCGTCTTATTCAAACTCCACCGTACTACAGTCGCGCAGATTATTCTATATTATGTCTTTGACTAAAAACAAAAAAAAAATACAGGAGGTTAACAACACAACTTTTTTTCTTGCATTCATTTTTTCTATAGAAACTTATTTATTAGTTTAGTTATCCTACGATAACTAAACTAAAGCTGATGACGTTCCAGATTCAATCTCTTCTATCCAATCTGTCATTTTGGAATGGATGTTTTGTTATAAAAGTTGATCACGCCCGTGATCAACTGTTATAATCAAGTTGTGACTCTTCGTTTTTTTCGTTTATATGAAGTGCTCAAGAAAGTATAATGGATTGGTGTTCAGTTGTTATAAAAGATGATTGTAATTCATGATGAATAGTTGTATCGTAAACGTATAGAATGGAACGAGCAACAAAGTGGCATTGCAATTTCATTCCGATAACATACGTATCAATTTTCCACCATCAAAACTTCTTGTATGATATGTCTGTTTATAAAACAATTAAGCAGTCATGAAATCCGTTCTTGTATATGAGTACTGCACAATACTTGCACACTCTTCTAATTTTCCATGCAAATAATATTAGGTCGGAGAAAGTGTAAGTTTCCTACGAGATTTGCTGTGTCAAACAACTGATTTCAGTCAACATGGTCATTGTCGAATACTATAATGTCCCTTCCGTCGTCATTGATAGGATTTGGGTAAAGACGTATCTGATTGGCTGGCACTGCAGCAGGCCCTTCATGTCCAATGGGTTCAGCATTCCTTCATTTTTATCCTGTCAAAGGCCGCCCTCCCATACCATGCCGACGGCGGTCGTCTGATGTCTCATTTCAGGAACAAATAAGCAGATAGTGACATGATTACATTTGGCCCAGACACAGGATGAATGAATAGAAGAAGAGAATTCAACCTGCTCTGGTGGCTGAGACGCTGTAGAGCTGGCCAATCTCTTGAACAAATAAGAAGATGGAGACCCGATTTCCCTTGGTTCGAAGTCTGCAAAAATGAATTGAAGGAGATGCATGAACTTGCTATGAGGGACTGTGACACATGGAACTGCTCGCGCAGCTGTCGATGAAGAAGTTGATGCGCTACCTCCATGCGCTACTGATCATGTCAATGATCAGTTTATGCACAGAGATCATACGTTTGTTAATTAGGTTTTTCATTCCACAGAAGCCCTTGCTGGTGTTAGTGTAATATATCGATAGGAAATAACATTATCTTCTTTTCGATTGATAAAAAAAATCCGCCTTTTTTTGTTACGAGGGAGGACAATGTCTGCTAGAAGGTCAACCCAAAGTTATAGTACTCGTAGAGAGCAGCGGCCCGGCCTGGGCCGACCATCACGCTGATGAATTTAGATTTGTATTTATATTTAAAAAAACATTATCTAATCAATACGGATTTGATTATTACGTATACGACAAGGTTTAATTCCCAGCTAGAATCACTTCTCTCGCCTATGCAAATCATAGTAATGCACTTAGGGATTTTAATGGGGAGAATTTTACTCATATGTTTGGCCTTATTTGTATTTCATCAGGTAATATAGATATTTGCATCTGAGTTTCCAGCAGATATTCTTGGAAAAATGAGATGTCAAAACAAGATTTGTGATAGCGTAGCACAGAATTTAAGTAATGTTTCAGACTTTCCTCCGTCACTCGAGATTATTTCTGTTCTCCATAAAATATAAGGAACAACTCACTCATAAATTATGTACGTCACTTTCGTACAAACTACGGCATTGCCGACGCCCGCTTGTAAATTCACCATACTAGGATTGAGTGGAATCACTAGGATCGTTCTCCGCGGGATCATTAATTCAGAAAATCACGTTAATGAAATGAATGAACATTACGTTACGAATAGTATGGTGGCTACTTGACACGAGGCCTTTTCATTGCTACTTGGAAGTGTTACCCACTTGATATAATGTGTGTGTCAGCATAAAGACACGTAGTTACAATAACAGTGCAGCTTATCGCATATTTCACACGTTCAACAAAACCACGCCTCGTCGTGTTTCCACTATTCCTTCAACATTATTTTTTACACTAACTGCTCTGTCATTTATAGGTTTCTCAAAACATTCGGTGACATGTTAGGCTGAGTTGTTTCTGTGGTTTTACTCCTACGAGAAAAGGCTTGATCAGCAAAATGGGTTTACTGCATCGACCATCAAATAATAATTCTTGCAAATGTTGGTTTTCAGTTTCTATTTGTCAGCTCAGCCTACTAAGGCAAAATGTTCGTGCTTCTCCAAAGTTGATCGCACTATCATTAATATGAGCATGGCAGATTTCTCCTCTTAGTAATGTTCTACATAAATTTGGTAACTGTTTTGTGTCACTTCTGCTAACGTTGCGACAATATCAATGACAGATAAAGAAGGTTTAATTGAACGGCGTGTCGAAAGAAACCCGAGTGATCTCTCGTTCAACGATCCATCAATGAAAAGATGCAATGCTTCTTTCTTCTAGAGTTCAATAAAGATACTAGTAGGGGAGATCCCGGTTGCCAGCGTGCGTAGATCAATTATACAAATCTTTGGCGCATCCATTGTTGTGTACCCCTAACGGTTCTGGAAATTTTAGTCAAATGAATGTAAAAAAATGGCAGACGTTGATTCTTTTTATTTCATTTTCACCGTTATCCGGTTCATATCGTTGCCTATGTAAATACAGATAGAACCAAGATTATTATCCCGAGCTTCCGACAATTTCGTTGTTGACTGTGTGCGCAAAAATGCGTGTGCGCACTTATGTGATGTAACGCGGCGACAAGTTAAACACTCCTGAAGACAGCAGGACGTAAATATATCCGGATCATATGCACGAGAGCGCAAAAATATTTATGTTCTTATTTTCTACATAGAATTAGCAAACCCAATGAGTCCCCTAATACATAATCCGATTTAATTGCACCCTTGAATAAATGTGTATTCTAGATTTATAGTATACCTGTACACCATGGGGTTTCGCGTGATTATATGATATATCATTATTATTTATTTCGTCGGAAGATACATACTGAGACACATGGATACAGAGTAGAGAAAGTTGAACTCATTAAACACACTGTGTTGGGCGTTCAAGATTTGTCATAACCTAAAGTAACATAGTTTTGAGAGAACTGAAATATTTTCCAAATTCCTCACAGCACGCGTAACAAGCTGAGCACGCGGTATACTACTTCATATATCTTTCACAACATGATATGGTACTCAAAGCCGTATATCGCTACAAGCCGTTTAGTGCTTCATGCCGAATTATATTTCATGTCGTATATTACATCATGCCGTAAGCGCCCCCAGCTATTCAATTATCCCTACTGTGCAGTGTGCCATGCAATATAGTGGTACCTGCGAGGAGCGCTCCACGAGTAAAGTGGTACTATATGTCTATGTCCCATGTCGCTAAGTTCTCATAGCTCTATGCAGGAAAATGCTCATGACGTGTAGTTCACGAAAAGCCGTTCACCAAGATTTGCTATGTCCCGGCTCCTGTACACATGGGTGGCTGGATTTTTTCCCATGTTTCAAATTCAAGGTTAACTTTTTGCGCTTCTTTGTCCAAACCCGTTCTCTAAAAGACGCTGACATGCTTGGCCCATCACTGGTGCGAAGACTCGTCTGGTTAGCCTGCTAGAAATGGTACCGTGTTTCTAAACGGGAAGCGGGATTTATTCATAATCTTCTATACATATGTGTATAGAGGTAATAGAGCTATAAAAGGCATAGATGACAGCAATACCTTACGGTCGTATACTTGGTTGTGTATTAAGTTTTTCCTATGATGTTCAGTTCCTGTAATTCATTGTTTAAAGCATTATAGTTGACAAAATGAATAGACCCTGGCCGGCTTGCTGGACACTTGGCCGTTGATCTAATGCAGTATTCCGCAGTAGATATCCCGAATAAAAATACTGGAAGGACTGGCAGGACTTTGTCGAGCAATCGCAGTTTTTTTCTCGGATGTGTGACGGTTTTGAGAAATCTAGAAACAGCTGTCCATGGTTTGCCGGTTTTGTTGCTTCCATAAAACTCATAAGTATAAGTTATTTTATAATCACATAATAGTTTATCCCATAAAGCCTGTATCAGTTGGGGAGAACTCGTCATTCTGGTCACGTAACCATCATTTGTCCAGGTTACGGAGGCACCCTCACAGCGTATCATAATGTGATACATTAATTTTTTTAATAATACTAGTAATTGTTTATGACATGGTTCCGTGTTATCTTAGTGATATATATCACGGAAATTCAAGGTAACTACATCATTTCCTCTCATAATATGATAGCATGTGTGCGCATCATGTTCCTGTGTGTGATGTGCATCACAGTTATGGTGGATTTCTGTACAACTTTGTAAATCTTAATATGCATTTTCCAATAATTGTGAAAATTGTGAATACTTACATTTTTCACTTTGCCATTACATCAAACAATGCCTGACAATTAAAATTGTCGCCGTTGAAGGAGTTTTGCAATCGTCGAATCCCAAATACTAGAAGATCTCTACATTTTGGGATCTCAGGAGCTCAAACATTCGTCTCAACAGGTATCCTCCCATCAATATCTGCTCTGTATTGAAGGTGTGTTACTGAGCAGATCAGAGCATATTGCTTCAATTGAACATATAATTCGCAGGTTTGATGGCCTGTGTTTGATCTTCTGACCAGGAACAGCCAGCGATATTACACAAGGCCAGCTGCTAGAATCGTAAACGACCTAACAGGTATTTAACCCCTGAGTCTTGATTAATCACCTTCATTATTTCACAGTTTTTAGAATAGATTGTCTGTATGCTGAAATTTGCTAGTGTGAATCAAGCAACTTAATTTTTTTATTATCTTCTCAATCAGTTTTCAGTATCAGTTTTACTTCATATTAGCAGTTGAACTTCAAATTACCTCTACAAAAATATCAGGTGATTGCTTACATCTACTCACGTATATTGTTTATCAAATCACTTGGTAAAGAAGTGCACATAATTGCTATGAAGTTTTATTTAATTTCAATGTTTGAAATTTAGAACTTTACGTAAGTAGTAGATACCGGAGCAAGAATCGCCCTAAAAAACCGGAGCAAGAATCGCCCTAAAAAACCGGAGCAAGAATCGCCCTAAAAAACCGGAGCAAGAATCGCCCTGGAAAACCGGAGCAAGAATCGCCCTGGAAAACCGGAGCAAGAATTGCCCTGGAAAATGTGTACATAAACCGCCCTGGATAATTAGTGAGTATGTATATTATTTGTGAAGGATTTAGGATATATGTTATTTATGAAGGAATTAGGATATATGTTAATTGTGTAGGAATTAGGATGGTAATATATATATATATATATATATATATTAGTGACTCTATGTTTGTTATTTTGTGAAGGATTTAGGATATATGTTATTTGTGAAGGATTTAGGATATATGTTATTTATGAAGGTATATTATTTG